>CM042250.1:49171365-49393865 GCA_023566225.1 Romanogobio albipinnatus | reverse complement strand
TCTAGAGAAGATCTGTGTGGAGGAGTGGGCCAACATCCCTCCTGCAGTGCAAACCTGCTGAAAAACTACAGGAAACGTTTGACCTCTGTAATTGCAAACAAAGGCTACTGTACCAAATATTAACATTGATTTTCTCAGGTGTTCAAATACTTATTTGCAGCTGTATCATACAAATAAATAGTTAAAAAATCATATATTGTGATTTCTGGATTTTCTTTTTTAGATTATGTCTCTCACAGTGGACATGCACCTACGATGACAATTTCAGACCCCTCCATGATTTCTAAGTGGGAGAACTTGCAAAATAGCAGGGTGTTCAAATACTTATTTTCCTCACTGTATATATATATATGTATGTATATATATGTGTATGTATATATATATATATATATGTATGTATGTATTCTCCCAAGTTGTAAGTCGCTTTGGATAAAAGCGTCTGCTAAATGCATAAATGTAAATATATATATGTGTGTGTGTGTGTATGTATGTATGTATGTATGTGTACACACACGTACACACACACACACAGAGAGAAAGAATAAGTAGAATAAAGAGTCATAAACACATTTGAACTTAACTCTTGATTTACTGTATTTCTTACTAAACAAAAGACCCTGACATACACAGCCTAAACTTCATACAGCATTAGACATATTCAACAAATCCTAGTCAGTAAAATATGTGCTTGTTTCATAAAATATTGATTATCAATCTTTATAATAATAATAATAATAATCTTAAATCTTGTTGCTACAAACTCTTGCATTTAGATGATTTATTCGTTGACGACCCCCCAAAAAAAGTCTAGTAAAACACAGCTGAAGAAAGAGAGGGCTGATTGACGTCTCGTCCTGGATGAGAGATCATAACCTGACCGCTGCTGTGTTTCACCACTGGTCAGTCACTTCACAGGTGTAGAAAACAGTTTATCTAGTATCCAAGCAGCAGGAACAGAGAGGGGCCAAACACAAACCCCTGTGTCGCACACAAGTTTCTCTAAAACGCGTCTGCTGTTCAAGTCCAGGTGTGGACAACGTTGGTTTTTTCAAATGTAATCCACAAGAGTTTTGTCGTCGTCCTCAGGGAAGCCCACAAACATGATCGAGATCACATGTGAACATACAGCGAGACAACAGGAGAAATAAAACATCTGTGAAACACTACAGTGAAAAACACAGGTTGTCAGGTGGACAATTTCAAGACATTCAACTGATATAATGACGTTTTCATAGAAAAAGATTGATCCAAGAAAAATAAATGATCAGAAGATGGTATCTATAGAGTGAATAGTAGAATAAAAATCAGACAAATGAGTATTTTTGCCCGTTGGAGTTGGTTGATTTGTCTGTAGTTGTCAGTGTCTGTGTGCTTGAAACATTGGGGCTGCAGGAGCGTCTGTCTCAATCTGAAACACTCCAGCACGTCAAACTACCATCGCAAACATCCCGTCACAGAATCCCTGTTGTGTAGAGACAGATAGTGCTGACAGGAACTGAAGACTCAAAACTCAATGTTAGACTTAGGCATTTGGTGAACAATTGCTCATGAATAAATAAAATAGCTATCGACCATTTTTCATGGGGGGTTCTTATTTAAAAAAAATTATGTTTACTTTCAATTTTCTTGTACGTCCTATTACTTTCAACATTGATTCTCGTTACTCAAATTTAGTGTAATAAAATAAATACAAAAGAACTACCATGACATATAATGACATTAAATATAGAATATATAGTACTTATTTAAATCCTACGTATGCTTCACGGTAGTATTTTTGTGCTACCTACGCTGTTTTAATTGGAGAAATAGTGTCAAAAGCTGGTAAAATATTAATAAATCGGGTTTCCCACAAGATTTGTGTTCCTGATATCAAACTTGAGCTTACCAAACAAAGGATGAGGCTACTGAATTATTCATGCACATGATCCTGGTCCATTATTCTGGATGAACTGGTTTTCGGGGCTGTCAGACGTTTAAACGGCTGAATATAAGTGGACTGTCTGACGTTCAGCAGGCGTCAACGACTCGACCCACACCAAATGGAGGGAACGACTGGGTGAGGCTGGAAACTGAAGAGATGCAATTCACACCATCAGTGGCTCGCCAATCACTGAGCTGTTAGTGTTAGTGGACGGGCCTTTTGGTCACTGAATTCAGAGCTGCAAATGGAAGAGCATCTGAGTTCATGAGCGTGTATGTGATGAAAGATAATCAATAGTTTGGGGTCAGGATGATTTTTATTATTTTTAAAAATTGCTCAAAAGTGACAGTTTCAAATTGATGCTGTACTTTTGAACTTTATATGATATATGTTTTGAACATTGATAAAATGTTTCTTTAGCAGCAAATCATATTCGAATGATTTCTGAAGGATCATGTGACACTGAAGACCAGAGCAGGGGTTTTCAAACTTTATGATGCCCAAATATGATGAACCTTTATGAGGGACCCCCTTCCTAAAATCCATCTATTTTTATGTATGGGGAAAAAAATTTTTTTAACTGTTAGATAAATAGTAAGTGTGACATTATTTCCCAACTTAAATTGGCTATTAATGTTGGCTGTATAAAATGTTCAATTAAAAATGATTTGTATAAGCAACTTTCACAATAAATGTATGTCAGCAGTGTACGTAGTGTGTTAAGAAAAACACCTTACAACCCCAGTGAGCGAGAAAAACTCACTAAAGATACAAAGCAAACATATACAATTCTGGAAAGTGTGTATATGGCAAGAATGGAGAGGAACATTTAGAAATGAAACAGTTAGAATATTCGGTAGACTTTATCCATTTTTGCTTTGTCTTTTTATTCTCCGAAATTTTCTGGGGACCCCTTAGAACCTTCTGGAGGACCCATCCAGTTTGAAAACCCCTGGACTAGAGTAATGATGCTGAATATATTAAATATATATATTCACAAAGATAACAATTATTTTTAATTGCGGTAATATTCTACAATATTACGGGATCAAATAGATGCAGCCTTGGCGAAGAGACCTTTCTCAAAAATATAAAAAATTCTTACTGGTCCCAAACTTTTGGTAGTGGAAAGAATTATGAAAAGTGCAGTACATTTGTAACAGATGGCAGAACATCATAAGCTCGGATAATGAATAAAATGGCTGTAATATTAGAATATATTATGATACCTTCATTTTCAGTTTTATCAAAAATGGCTGTTCATATTTAAACTCATAGTCCAAATTGAGTCGCATTTTAGCCCTGACCTCAAATGTGTATTAGTTCATTACAGTAAAGTCTGGTGTCATTTATCCAAATTATTCACTGGACATTTTAAACTAGACATGAAAACGGTGCAATGATATGACAAGAGGTACTCGCATAGATTTGTGGAGTTTTGAAGGAGAATCTGAATGATCATATTTAGCTCATTACTTAAAACAGAGCGATAAAAAAGTTATCACACTGTCCAAAACTGACCATAGAGCATCGCAACACTACATGTTTTAGGGAGTGTGGACTAATTGTGATAATAGAATCTGCTATTGCTACAAGGGTCGTATAGTTACCCACAATAATGATTCACAGGCACTTCATTCAATAAAAGATAAGGTTGCATTGTTTTTTCTAAAGGGGCTATATGTAGAATTCCGAAACCCTTGTTATTAGCGACACCTGTGGCCGTTAAGTGAACTGCAGCCAGCGACTTCCTGCCCGTGCACACACTCGGAGACTGAACGTGATTCAAGCCTCCGAAGGTTGAAGAAGCTGGAAATACCTTTGGCGCGAATCGATAAGCTGTTAACGAACATTACGACTCCGTCCGCTGCTGAGAGCGACGGTTATGAATATGTGTCCTCTCAGTAACAAAATAAACACACAACAAAAATAACAGCGGTGAGAAAACAGCATTTAAGAAAGCATCTGATCATAGGGATGTGGATATGTTTGGACCAGATCATGTCGACAGATGAGGTCATTCAAATGACACCGTTATGATAGTTTGATTATAAAGTATATTTGAGACTATATATAAAATGTGAGACACATTAACATTAAAGTACCGAATGGCTCTTATCTTATCGGCATTATCCTGAACATTGTAAGCATTCATTTCACGTGTGAAGGGAAGAGAGGTTCTCGGGAGCGCGCGGAACCGTCACACCCGGAAAAAAACGTCCAGAGTTCTTCACATAATAATCAATCTACAGGCTTTCATAGACAACCTAGGAAGTCGGAGAAGGTCTCGTTTTTTAAAGTTTCGTTACAAGCCGTTTACACACGAGCAATAAAAAAGTCATCACATGAAATTCTTACATATAGCCCCTTTAAAGCAAAGCAGAAATAACAAAGAATATCAGGGCTGAGAACCTGTACAAACTCATGGAAACTCGACAACCGTGAGACTTCAGGACCTGAGATGGAGACATGACTGAGGTACAACAGTTTTCATTTGATATACCACAATGCATGACTTGTAAACATCAAAACAAATGAAACAGGAAATGGAAGAGCGCCCTCTGCTTGACCTGAAACACACTGACATTAGATCTGGAGTGTGTTTATCAGCGTTCACCCCCTGACTGGAGAAAAGCCTTTCACTCTGTTCCATAAGGGACGAGGAGCATCACCGGCTGAAGGAAGAGATGAAGAAGAACGGAACCGAAGCATATAACAGGAAGACGTCGATTTCAGCGGGGAAAGACGCAAGCGTTGGGTGACGGACGGGTGTTTCTACTTATCCAAAATATTAGCACATTTAAAACAATTTCATAAAGAATTTAGGACAATAATCATTATCAATACCAGTTCTCAATGTTAATTATCATATCAATAATTATATTAATGATTGCAACTAATAGGATTCTTTGTGAGGATTTCCTTGGCAGTCCCCAAAAAAAGTGTTCTGTTCCCACTGCTTCATTTCCATCTCCCTCTCTCACCTCCGTATTATTAAATGTTGCCGTCAACAGACAAAAGCAGCTTTTCATATTGTGTGATGCCAGAGCCCTTGATCTTGGCGCGGTGTGCATCTTTCCCGTTTCCTCAGAGTCGCGTCTGGGCCTCTGGAACGTAGATCTCGATGCTGTCGGCGCTCTCGGTGGCCGAGTTCTGTTTGACGGACTGAGCTCTCTTGGCCGCCATGAGCCTCTTGCGAGCCTCCTGTCTTTGTTTGTCCACTGCGTCGTTGCTCTTCTCGCGGCCCAGAGCCGGCTTACTCTTCCCGGGTTTCTTGGGCACAGGAGGAGCCTGTTTCTGGTTCTCCTGATCGCCACGCGCCCGGAAAGATCAGAGATGAAGAGACATGAGAAACGGATTCTTAATGCATGTTTCACAAGTGCTACAATGTTCGTTAATTGAAATAAAGCTGCAATAAAATACAAATATTAGATGAAAAAGATAAAGTGCTAAATTATTAAAACTAATAACCAGTACACTAAGAAATACTTTAAAAAATTCACGACAGGACATTTATAATGTTACAAAAGATTTGATCTTTCTATTCTTCAAAGAATCCTGAAAAAAATGTTTCACGGTTTATATTTAGCAGCACAACAAGATTGATGATAATCATAAATATTTCTTGAGCAGCAAATCATAATACTAGAATGATTTCTGAAGGATCATGTGACACTGAAGACTGACGTAATGATGCAGAAAATACAGCTTTGATCACAGGAATAAATTACATTTTACTATACATTTGACATAGAAAACAGTTAACAGTTATTCAAACATTAAATAAAATCATTGCTAACTGTTAACCAATAGTGTAAATGAAAGCTATCTACACTCACCTAAAGGATTATTAGGAACACCTGTTCAATTTCTCATTAATGCAATTATCTAATCAACCAATCACTTGGCAGTTGCTTCAATGCATTTAGGGGTGTGGTCCTGGTCAAGACAATCTCCTGAACTCCAAACTGAATGTCAGAATGGGAAAGAAAGGTGATTTAAGCAATTTTGAGCGTGGCATGGTTGTTGGTGCCAGACGGGCCGGTCTGAGTATTTCACAATCTGCTCAGTTACTGGGATTTTCACGCACAACCATTTCTAGGGTTTACAAAGAATGGTGTGAAAAGGAAAAACATCCAGTATGCGGCAGTCCTGTGGGCGAAAATGCCTTGTTGATGCTAGAGGTCAGAGGAGAATGGGCCGACTGATTCAAGCTGATAGAAGAGCAACTTTGACTGAAATAACCACTCGTTACAACAGAGGTATGCAGCAAAGCATTTGTGAAGCCACAACACGCACAACCTTGAGGCGGATGGGCTACAACAGCAGAAGACCCCACCGGGTACCACTCATCTCCACTACAAATAGGAAAAAGAGGCTACAATTTGTAAGAGCTCAGCAAAATTGGACAGTTGAAGACTGGAAAAATGTTGCCTGGTCTGATGAGTCTCAATTTCTGTTGAGGCATTCAGATGGTAGAGTCAGAATTTGGCGTAAACAGAATGAGAACATGGATCCATCATGCCTTGTTACCACTGTGCAGGCTGGTGGTGGTGGTGTAATGGTGTGGGGGATGTTTTCTTGGCACACTTTAGGCCCCTTAGTGCCAATTGGGCATCATTTAAATGCCACGGCCTACCTGAGCATTGTTTCTGACCATGTCCACCATGTACTCATCCTCTGATGGCTACTTCCAGCAGGATAATGCACCATGTCACAAAGCTCGAATCATTTCAAATTGGTTTCTTGAACATGACAATGAGTTCACTGTACTAAAATGGCCCCCACAGTCATTAGAGCGGCGTGTGTGAAGAGTGATGATCGGCTCACAAGTGAAGAAGAAATGGTTCGTAACGCTCCTCCCCCCTGGACTATTTACATTTTTACCGGCTACAACGGAGTTCTCACGGGACTTCAGCGAGACTACAGCTTGCCGTCTATAAAACACTATTTCGGTGAGTTTAAACAATGGCGAAGTTGCTAAACGCATCTCGTTGTCATGTAAGGGCCCTGTTCATGTTGGACAGACATTTTAATTGCATTTTGTGTCTGTTAAGAGGCACAAAGACACTCTTTATGTATATGCCCCCATAGCTGCTGTGTTATCTGAGTGGGAGCTCTGGGCATTAACTGTAACAGCTCCGTGTTGTAAGCACCAATCCGGTTCGTTTTTATAGACAGTACTCACAAAGGTATAACGATCAAGATTAACTTAAAAATTCACCGGAGTTCTCCTTTAATGCTAATCGCTAAAATAACCCTTTAACTAAAATGAAAATAAAATGGAAAATACAAAAAGCTAATTCAAACAAATTTACAAATACTATAATAGTGAGAATACTGACATTGACAGTTTGCAAATGACAATCCACACTTATTTCTATACCTGCTGATGGTTTCATTAGTTGTGTTTGTACCTGCTTCTCAGGTGAGTCTCCGTTTAGCTTCCAGTCGTTTGATTTGAGATGATAAAGTTCGTCAAACTTGAGGCTGATGTCTTCTATCGAGAGCTGCAGAAGATCCCAGAACCCGGCCAGATCTTGAGCCGTGGGTCTCGGGTTTGCGTTCACATTCTGAAAAGACAGCAACAAAAAGTTTTATATTGAATATGAAATAATTCACACAAGCATTTCTTCAGTTGTCCACAAGAGGGCGGCACATCTCAAGAGATGAGGTCATGTTGATCATGTGATGCACTGTATGTGTGGCACTCTTGCCATTTTCTGATTGTGATTGATTACTAATGCTAAACTTTAGCCAGAACAGATGTTGTATTTACGTTGATGAACAAAAACCAATATACAGAACTTTTAAAGAGCCTCATTAATAAAACAAGCAAAAAGAAAAGATGTATATTGCTCATAAAATCAATCTTACATTAATTGTTGCACTGAATTGACAAGATGCAGTAAGAGCAGTTTTATTAATAATATGCACATATTTATTCTGCTCAATATGTAGGGATCAGTGATGCGCGGGTTGATCCAAAATGAGCGGGTGCCTGCGGTCACCCGCGGTTACGAGTCATCCAAAAATATTTTTAATGATATTCGGGTCACGGTCGGTCGGGTCGTCAATAAATCCTTATTTACCTTTTGAATGTTGAGCGTTATTAACTTTTGAATAAATGCTGACGCGGGACAAAATGCCCGATTTCCCAAAACGTTGAACTGAGCAATGCCATTGTACCATTTTAGGCTACTTTTAAACGCATATAGCTCAGTAAAGTCAGTTTTATGTATTTTCTGAGAGGGGCGGGATTTTTGTTGGTAAAGTCGGGGGAGAGACGCACACTTCGATTAGACTGGATAAACACATGCAGCATCTTAATTGTTAAGAAAATGAAACGAAATAAATGAATAAATCAAGCCTGTATCATACAGCATCATACAGAAAAAGAACAGTTTGCGCTCCTAAGGGCTTGCTGATGAATTCTTCAAGCCGGGTTGAAACATAAACATCGCGTTCATCAATAATATGCATCTAGAGCTGAAATGGAAAATGATGGGCCGCCTCAAGAACTGCCTGCTCTCGCCGCTGCACCTCTGAGCGCACCACGTCAGGGCCTGGAACATTTTCTCAATGGCCCAATGACGCTACGATGAGCATTTACTACGTGTAAAAAATGCGGGTCAGGAAGCGGGTCGGGTACAATATTTTCTTTTTTTTTTTTGCGGTCCGAGTTGCGGGCGGGTTAGTTGAAAACGTTGGTCGGGTGCGGGTTGTTTATACATTGACCCGCGCATCACTGGTAGGGATATTATAATTATAACTAAAACCATAAAAAACAAGATTTTTGTTACTTTAAACACAATGAACGTTAACTAAACCTGAAATAAAAATGTATAAAAACATTTTAAGATAAAAATGTAAAAAATATTCAACAAAATTCCTAAAACTTGAACTAAAATTAAAATGTAACTGGAAAATATAACAATAAAAACATTTAAATGATCAATAAAAACTAAAACAGTATCTAAATGATGCTAAAATAAAGGCCCGTCCACACCAATGATAACTATAACAATAACTATTTTCCAAATGCTGCTTTCTTCCAAATGTTTTCTCGCATGTCTCTTTAAATGCTCAAGCTTTTTAAAGCAGGATGGATTCTGATTGGCTGACAATGTTTTTTTGTTCAACAGCTGGAAAAAAATTAAAAAGTGATTCCAACAATATAATTTCTCTGTGTCATTATGGTTATAGTTGTTGTGCGGACACGGACACTGTTATTCTTTTATATTTAGAACGATTATTAGAACTATATCTTTATGGTTATAATTATCGTCCTTGTGTGAACGGGCCTTCACACTAGCCTGGCTCCGCCCTCCTACAGCACTTCCGCTCAATTTTTATTTTCTCCGTCTGGGATTCTGGTATATTCTCTGGTTTTCTCCAATCAAATGTTAACCGGTCCAATCAGCGAACAGAGGGAGTGGCTGAGAATGACAACATTGATGTTGTGCGCTAGTTTGAGATGACATACGTTAGCGCTTGGTTATGGCAGATCCAGAGTGTCTCTGGGCAGATCCAATAGTTTTAAACTTCAACAGAGTACCCGCCTTCAAGGAAGTAAACGCTTGTCAATAGAGAGTGGCCAGACTTTCTGTACAAATGAAATGTACGAGAGTCTGGTAGGACCAGGCTAACTTCACACTGCCTCGGTCTCAGTAAATAATTCTGTCCATAAAAAGCATGTGGTAAGACATTTAAATGTTCCACTGCATTTGTGTCATATTAAACATGCCATCTATCTGGACTAAAGTAATTTGTTCTTGAACTACTGTGATTGACCTACCAGGTTTTGATCACACAGGCCTCTGAACTGCTGGAACTTCTGGGACATGAGGAGCTGAGCGCTGCCCACCGCGCTACGGACCTTCCCCAACACTACAGACAGAGAGAGAGACAGCAGAGATCTGTAAGTGTTGAGAGAAAGACCTGAGGAGACCTAATGAACTAAAACAGGCTTATCAAACCAAGACTGTGAAAAACGAACGGTAGAATCACTAGAGCTACCCAAAACACATTTAATTAACCTAATTAATGAGGCACTTCATTAAGAAAATAAGCTTCATTAAGCTTGTGTGCAATATCACAATATTAAAAGAAGATCACAATATCGATTTTGAAACACCCACACGATCTTATTCCTAAATGACAATGATTCGCCTGTGTCTATTAAACCTTTGACAAAGTCACAGCGGAAGATTCTACGTTCTGATCAAGAGAGAGCAGTTGTCATGTTTAGGTATGAAACAGCTTCACAAACAGTCTTTTCAACCACACAGTATCGTTATTTCTGTCTAACAAATATTCATATTATCACAGAAGTCTGGGGGATAAAAGTTTATAGTTCATATATAAACACTGATGTCTATGGAAGCGATCAAAATAGAGCGAATCACCTTTTGAAACCTTGACGTTTCAAATATCAATTGTATCAATTACAGCATTACATCAGTAGGTGGCGACAAGTGAATGGTAAAAATATTGCTGCGTCCCAATTCACTTACTTATACTACGCTCTAAAAGTATGCACTCTTTTTGTAAAGAGAAAGTACATACTTTTGAGTGTAGCAGAAGAGTATGTAAGTTTTGGCACATACTACTTTGTCATCTTTAACAGACGCTCTATCGCTTAGAAACGTGCATCCGGTCACCGTTTAAACTGCCCTGTCAATCATCTCGTCACAGTTAAAACCCTCCACATTCAGTTTATTTCATTTACTGTATCGGAGAGAGATGTAGTAGCACGTTGATCTGCCAGTCGTGAGTATTTCATGCGGAGACTCTCCTCATGTCTTTGCAATTTGAATATAATGATGCATTTAAAAGTTAATGGCCAAATGTATCTTTATAAAAGTTCACAATGCTGTTTCAGATTAAATATAAAGTGGATAATATTAAATAAATATATTCTCGTCAAGTCAGATACTGATAATTATCCACTCAAACCCCTTTATCTAAACCTCTCTACTTAACTGTTGGACTCACACATCCGTCATGTTTGTAGTTTTTTAACACTTTTTATCCGCGTTTGTAGTTCTAATCGAATCCTCGTTTAACGTGCAATGGGTTTTGGGCAATATTAGCCGTTAGAGTGTGCACGGATCTGCACTTCGAATTCTGACCGGAAATAGTAGACCATCCGGGTATCTTTGGGATACTCATTTCAACATGCACTATAAAAAATGCTGGCTTAAAAATAACCCAAGTTGGGTTGAAAATGGACTAACCCCACAATTGGGTTGTTTTAAATGTTTGCTTAAAACAACCCAATCGCTGGATTAAAACAACCCAAAGGCTGGGTTAGTCCATTTTCAACCCAACATGGGTTATTTTTAACCCAGCATTTTTTAGAGTGTACAATGATTTGGGACATACTAATTATATTTTCAAATACTATTAAGGATGAATAGTATGCGAATTGGGACGCATCATATGTTTTTGTCATTGAATCATTCATTCAAGAGATTTGTTCAAAAACACTGATTCATCCAGTAAACAAACAAGGGAAGTATTTATGAGTGAGTCATTGAATCATTCATTCAAATTGATAAAAAAAAAAAAACGAATTAATTAAACCCTTTAAATAGACTGTAGCAATTAACAGCCAGAACCTCTAGTAAATCACATGCTTTTTAGTTTAATTTTCTGTTCAGAATCATGGCTGTTTGAAACAAACCAAAAATGTATCCAGAAATATTTATTTTTATTTAGTCATTTTTATTACTATTTTTTTTTTAAATAATTCTATTTAGCTTTATTTTTATTTGTTTAATTAATTATAGTACTACACATTTTTGCTAGTACTTCTTTTTTGCTAGAAAATTTTATTTCATATTACTGAAAGCTATTTTATATATTTTTAGTTAACAATAACAACACTTTACAACAGACTATATAGGGTCTTAATTAACATCTAAAAGTTTTCTAAATACAGAAAATAATTACCTCAGTATAAAACCTATAGAAGTCAACGGATGGGAATTATGGAGACGTCTGGGTGTATCGTCACTAATCTGTGTTAATCATCTCAATTAGTGCACTTCCTCAGATTAAACGCCTTTTAAACGTAATACACACATATGTGAGACAGCAGCTTGATACCTTTAGATTTTGGAGTACACCGAGGGGACTTAGTGGACACAAATGGGACACCCTACGATCTCCAGTCAACAAGAACACGGCAAAGAAATCTTACCTTCCTCTGAGAGCTGGTGCTCTTTGGTTTCTTTCTCCATCTGACCACACCAGCCCTCCATCCGGCCTGTCTCAGCCTGCAGGAGCTTCAGGAACCAATGACCGTCCCGTCGGCATGTCGTTGCACCCATCGTGGACGACAGCGGTGGAGCGGAGCCTCCGTTCCCCGTTCCGTTCCCGCTCTCCAGCCAGGGGTCAGGCGGGGGCAGCGAGGACGGGTCGAGTGCCGGATCCAGACTCTCCGAGAAGGACGAGGAGCTGCTCTGCGTGGTCGAGCGGTTGGTCAGAATCTGTCGGGAGGGACCGCTGGTCGTCACCACGACATCATTGTCATGGTTGCCGTTGTCGAGGGACAGCTGGGGGGGCGAGTCCACCGATTGGCTGGCGCTGTTGACCATGACTTTCTTCTCGGTGTGTTTGGCGTTGGAAGGGAACGTCAGAGATGTGAGCGAGAGATCTTGCGTGTCTGAGTCTGTCTCTTGCCGAGAGGCCATACTACTGGAGCGGCTGAAACTAACACACACATAAAACACAATTATGAGCTAAATGAGGTCACTCAGAAATCCTTATCAATCACAAAGACATATTAAACTACACAGACTCTCATTAGATTCTGTTTAACGCTGCATCGGACAGCTGAAACTAGGCCATCATAAAGAGGACAGCAGGCTTGACAGGCCAATGATGTTGGCATGAGCTGCATGCAGATCTGTGCTTGACATCAGATACAATGAGACAATGCTTAAAGACACATTTTAATAGACCCCAAGTTGATTTTCTTATGCATTTTCTCTTAAGTGCTACTTAAAAAAATGAAGGAATCAATTGTGAATGAATCTAAAATAAAAATTGCGAAATAAACTGCTTTTAAATTTGACAAATAAAGAGGAATAATCATTTGAAAGGCAATAAATATTTTATTTTAATATCGATGTATTGTTCATAAGTTTGGGGTCGGTAAGATTTTTAAAATGTTATTAAAAATAAAGTAAAATCTAGCCTAGAAATCTAGACGGACCCTAGCGGCAGAAAATGTATTTTGCCGCGATTGTAGTCTAGCAACTCTCGGTAGACCTGAGAGCTGGAAAAACCAAACTCTGGTCAGGCCAATCACAGCGTGTGTAGAGTCGGTGGGCGGGCTTAACATAATGACGGTACGTCACGGCAGAGTTGCGGAGGTTCTGCTTGCTACTCGTAAACAAAGAAGCTGACGAACAGCGGTCTTTCGAATCGGCTTTGGCCGCAACTCTGGAAGGCTTGGAGTTAAGCTTTTCTTTGAGAAAAGAACGGCACTGAAGTCATTCTTAAGAAAAGAAGATGTGTTCGGAGTTTTGCCGACTGGCACTCATTGCGCTATCCAATTGCGTGCAGAGGGAATTTGAAAGACAACCGTTTATCCCGCCCCTCGGATTGAGCCCTGTCAATGGTGAGTTTCCAGACCCAACATCTTGATGTGGGTCTGGCTTGTCAGGCCAAGTAAAATCAGTAATATTGTGAAATATTATTACGGTTTCTATGTGAAAATATTGTAAAATGTAATTTATTCCTGTGATCAAAGCTGAATTCTCAGCATCATTACTCCAGTCTTCAGTGTCACATGATCCTTCAGAAATCATTCTAATTAACATTTTGTGGAATCCTTTTTTTCAGGATTCTTTGATTAATAGAACAGCATTTATTTGAAATAGAAATCTTTTATAACATTATAAATGTCTTTACTGTCACTTTTGATCAATTTAATGCATCCTTGCTAAAAGAAAAATAGACATTCTGATATGTATATCTATGCATGTGCGTTTGCATTGATTCCCTCTTTTTTCTGACTTTCAAAAACATTTTTAAGAACCTTGTCATAACGATATAGAAAAATGATTGATGAAAAATACTTCCAGAACCAAGGCCGCTGAAAGAGTGAGCGAGAGTTTCAAAGGCTTTATCATACAGTAAGAGGAACAGGAAGTGAAACAAACTTACGTCCAGCCGTCCTCCACTTGAACTCCGATTGACTGGAATCTGGCCAATGGGGGCGTCTCTACTTTAGCCTGGATTTCCTGTATACAGTCGACCTGCAAACAGAGGTGCCATATAATTGATCAACATTAAACTAACACAAAGATAAAATTTGCTCAAATGAAAGTGTGACATTCAGTTCAATAAACTCACTTGAATTCCGATGGAGGAAAGCTTCCGTCGTGGTACGGGGTCTACGGGGGGTTCGTCCGCAGTGAGAGCTTCCCCCTTCACCTGCTCATTATGGGACTCGCGGAGATGGTTGGAAGAGATCACCACAGCCGCTGGGATCTGGGGTTCCCGGGGCGCCGCTACAGGAATCTGGGGTCGCGACCCTTTGGCCAGACTGTTGGCCCGCGTGCTGTCGAGACTGTCCGAGGAGTTGCTGCGTCCTGATTGGCTGTTGACCTCGCTCTTGCGGTCGTGGTGGTCAGGGTAACAGTCCTGTGCGGATTCAGTGCTGCTCTGCACAGTGACGGAGATGAACGGTTTGGAGGTGGTTCGAGGGGGAACGGGAGGCGGAGCCACCTTCTTACAGCTGGTCATACATGTGGAAACTTCAGAAACAGAGAGAGAAAGAAAAAAACACATTTAGAGTGATGTATTTAATGCTATGATACTTGACAACATGTCACCACTCAAGTTTAACATGCTCTGAATTTCTTGAGATATATATACATATTATATTATAATTAATATAATATAATTTATATATATATATATATATATATATATATATATATATATATATATATATATATATATATATATTGTTTTTTTTCTTTTTTTTCCATAATTGATATGCACAGCCCTTTCTGACACAATAATAACTATATTATCATTAAACTACACAGCAATGCTGTATCTTTAAAATAAAACGATAGTCTTCAGTGTCACATGATGCTTCAGTAATAATTCTGATATGATGATTTGCTGCTCAGAAAACATATTTTTTGTTATTATTGGTGTTGAAAACAGTTGTGCTGCTTCATATTTTTGTGGAAACAGAATTTCAGGAATTTAAATTTTTTCTTTAATGACAAGAAAAGTTCAAAAGAACAGCATTAATTTGAAATGAATAAATATAAAATGAGATATATATATATATATATATATATATATATATATATATATAACTTCAAAATGCAAAGTTAATAAATTTATTTCTTTCAAACTAAAATCTAACTTTTCAAGAAATGAATACGTTTTATTCAGCAAGGTTGCATTGAATTAATCAAAGTGACCGTAAAGACATTCATAATGTTACAAAAGATTTCTATTTCAAATAAATGTTCCTTTGAACTGGAAAAATATGAAGCAGCACAACTGTTTTTAACATTGGTAATAATCAGAAATGTTTCTTGAGCATCAAATCATCATATTAGAATGATTTCTGAAGGATCATGTGACTGAAGACTGGAGTAATGAAGCTAAAAATTCAGCTTTGATCACAGGAATAAATTACATTTGAACATATCTTGATATAGAAAACAGCTATTTTAAATTGTAATAATATTTCACAGTTTTAACTGTATTTTTGAAATGTAGCCTTGGTGAACATAACCGACCACAAACTTTTGAACGGTTGTGTATATTCAAATTTAATTCATGAATAATGATTAAAATTCATAGTCGGAGTACATTATATTCATAAATATATTAAAGCTGACTCACAACAACAAAAACCTGCACAGGCTGAGACTGAGGTGTAAAATCAAAGTCTTCTGGCTTTTTTTCTAACAAAAATAATAATTCTATACTATTAATAATAGCATAAGCTGTGTTTTGGTCTCATCCTCACAGCTCTGTGTGTAAATGTGTCTGTGTGTTTATGATGGCAGTCTGCTCTGACGTCAAACACAGCCCGAGACCTTTTTTCCAACAACACAGTTGTTTTTCCAGCCCTGCAGTGGCCCCCCAAAATGTTTTTGGACTCCAAAACAGACACATTAAAATGTCACTGCATTAGATAACAAAAAAAAATAAAAAAGTGTAATTTATTGTAAACTAAAGAAAGATGCACAAACACAAATCATCAAAACATCTGACATGAAGAGCAAATAATAGATCTAGTGCTGAACATGAAGACAGTCAGTATTAGGGTTTGTTTGTGGTTTGCATACACTAAAAATCACCAAAACACCAGCGGATTCAAAGACATTGAGACTAACATGAAGAGAAGTCAATGTTAGTGAAGAGGAAAGATCCTGCAGCATTCTAGTGCAAACACTCCATCTAGATGATATTCAGACATTTAAATGTACAAATACTTTTGAGGGTCACTGTATACGAGTGTGGGACTTTATATGTTCACTTAATTTATTGTTTGGCCACTTTGTAGGGGCTTAGAGAGAAATAAAGTGGCTGGATGCCCAATATAAACCCTGTGTGTGTGTGTGTCTCAGTATGAGTTCACTGGGGTGGAGTTGGCAGATGGAAACGATGGCAAACATAACAAGCCCACAGGAATCCTGTGTGTGTATGTGTGTTGTAAATCTGGGCGTCAGAGCTGTATGTGTTTCATACTCAAACATTAAGCAAAACCTACACGCTGGGAAAAATCTGTAAATGTTCCCAAGACTCCCAAGTTATGCCCTAATCATAACCAAACACATCACTAGACAAAGAGACGGACCCAGCATAATATTCACACAAAACATTCCTACATTATACGTACAACTATAACAAAAACCAAACACATTAAGTGCAGCTGTAAATGAGCACTCATGACAGATCGTAAGCCCAGTGCAAACATACGGACAAAAGCTGATACACATGTATCAGTTTGTGAATGTATGAAGGGAAGATGAGTTGACTAGTCAGCTTGTTTATTTAGTGCTTTAAAGGGTTAGTTCACCCAAAAATGAAAATTAGCCCATGATTTACTCACCCTCAAGTCATCCTAGGTGTATATGACATTCTTCTTTCAGACGAATAAAATCGGAGTTATATTAAAAATGTCCTGGCTCTTCCAAGCTTTATAATGGCAGCGAATGTTGCTCTGTTTTTGAAGTCCATAAAAGTGCATCTATCCATCATATAACTGCTCCACACGGCTCCGGGGGGTTTATAAAGGCATTCTAAAGCAAAGCGATGCGTTTGTGTAAGAAACATATCCATATTTAAAACTTTATAAAGTAAATGATCTAGCTTCCGGCCGATAGCCTTCCGTATTCAACTTACGGAAAAAGTGTAGGGCCTCTCGCAGTTCAAAATGCTTGCGTTACGTCTGACAACATTGCACACCAGTTACGCTCGTCAGACTTAGCTTAAGCATTTTGAACAGCGAGAGGCGCTACACTTTTTCCGTAAGTTGAATACGGAAGGCGATCGGCCGGAATTAAGCCCTTTATTAAGCCCCCGGAGCCGTGTGGAGCAGTTATATGATGGATAGATGCACTTTATGGACTTCTAAAACGATGCAACAATTCACTGCCATTATAAAGCTTGGATTAGCCAGGACTTTTTTTAATATAACTCCGATTTTATTCGTCTGAAAGAAGAATGTCATATACACCTAGGATGACTTGAGGGTGAGTAAATCATGGGCTAATTTTCATTTTTGGGGGGGCTCAGCCCCCAGTGAGGGTATGAAAAAAAATTGGCAAGACTTTAGTTTTGTTTCAGGGGCATGGCTCCTCGAAAATTTTTGATTTCTATGATCTACATATGTGCATTTTAAGATGTTCTGAACGCCAACATTTTTTATAACAAGCTTGAAAACCATGTCAGTGGGCAGATATGACTAATAAAGTTTTTCAATTTTTTCAGTGAAGAAAGTAAACATATGTTTAACTGATATTTATATGTTTTATGAATCATTTACTGAAGGCTAACAGGAAAGCTAGGTAACTAAATTTATTAATTTACAATATGCACACATTCATTACTATTAATCTTATGCCTAATCTGAAGAAAACGGCTTTGTTAATATTTCTTGTTTGTTATATTATAATAAATTACATTACATAGGCCTATTTCAAATCAAAATGGCGACATCAGACAAATGTTTATTAATTTGGCTGAATATTTTTGTCATTTGTTTAACATTTCTGACTTAAAGAAGCAGCTGTCAAATATGAAATGTTTAGTTTAGCTACATATCTCGCACTTGACGTCAAGTCGTGTTGCTAAATTTCGTGCTCAGCCTCAGCAGCTTCTGTGCGTACATAAAGCCCGCCTACTCTGATTTGATTGGTTTTCTCAAATATTTTGACATTGACGAGCGCTGACAGACCAATGAGGCTCAGATCAACGCACACACCTCTGCTTCTGACGTGCGCTCTATTCGCCCCAACAGCGGATTGAAGAACACACTGATTAACACAGATTAAAAAATGGGACGAAGCCAAAGCCTCCCGCCAGTTTCATATGTTTGAAAGGTTAAATCACACATTTTTTAGGGGGGCTTTTTTAAGGGCCTAGTGACGCCCATTACCTAGGGTGAGTAAATCATGGGGTAATTTTCATTTTTTGGGTGAACTAACCCTTTAAATGTGAAAAATAAACATTTTGAGATGCAGCTTGGTTTTTATTGGGAATGATTAATCAGACCATGTTCTTCCAAAAACCTTTAATCAAACTAATACACTCTTTCTCTAAAACAACTTTCTTTTTCTGATTGTTACTTAGACCTAGTGGGTCACTGGATCATGTTACGCAATAACCAATTATTAAATTAGGCATTGTTTTAGCAAATGTGCATTCTGTCTGGCTCACAATTAAATCATCAATTTCCTGAATTTCCAGTTTTTTACTCTGAACTACATCACATTACAGAAGATAAATGGGTTGCAAATGGCAAGTTTTTCTATCTAAATGGAAAAATTATGTTAAAAAAAGCACCTTGTGATATAGAAGACCAGAGGATAGGGCTGTGTGATTAATCGTTATTGATTTCGATTACAGCTTCCAATGATTATAAAAACAAGTTCATCGAGGTAAAGTGATTATTGTCCTGCTGCCGTATTCAGTCCAGCACACCTTCCTTTTCTTCACAGTGGTGTGCTTTCTTTCCTCCCTAAAAGCCCAACCTTGACATCCAAGTCAGCTGAATAAGTGAGTGATGTAAAATGTCGGCTACTGTTGCAAAACTGCGGGACGTGTTTGATATTAAACAGGTGTTATTAAAAGCGCATTAAGCCGCAAAAGAGACTTTGTTCCCCAGACGGCCTTTGTGCTCTCGTTCCGAACGCGGATAAGCAAATGGGCTTTCGGATACGTGCCTAAATGTGTACACACAAGAATGTCAAAATGCCTTTTTGGAGAGTATTTACATAAACACTGTGGGTTATGGCTTAAGTAAACATACAGTTGAGAAAGAAAACGCATGTGTAACGGTATATTGTATCCGTGCAGGTCTTAAAGAGACGGCTGCTTAACAAGCCTGCTGCATCTGTCATTAGTGAACAACAAAATTAAAATCCCTCACTGATTTTGACTGAAATACTACACTCACTTAAAGGATTATTAGGAACACCATACTAATACTGTGTTTGACCCCCTTTCGCCTTCAGAACTGCCTTAATTCTACGTGGCATTGATTCAACAAGGTGCTGAAAGCATTCTTTAGAAATGTTGGCCCATATTGATAGGATAGCATCTTGTAGTTGATGGAGATTTGTGGGATGCACATCCAGGGCACGAAGCTCCCGTTCCACCACATCCCAAAGATGCTCTATTGGGTTGAGATCTGGTGACTGTGGGGGCCATTTTAGTACAGTGAACTCATTGTCATGTTCAAGAAACCAATTTGAAATGATTCGAGCTTTGTGACATTGTGCATTATCCTGCTGGAAGTAGCCATCAGAGGATGGGTACATGGTGGTCATAAAGGGATGGACATGGTCAGAAACAATGCTCAGGTAGGCCGTGGCATTTAAATGATGCCCAATTGGCACTAAGGGGCCTAAAGTGTGCCAAGAAAACATCCCCCACACCATTACACCACCACCACCAGCCTGCACAGTGGTAACAAGGCATGATGGATCCATGTTCTCATTCTGTTTATGCCAAATTCTGACTCTGCCATCTGAATGTCTCAACAGAAATTGAGACTCATCAGACCAGGCAACATTTTTCCAGTCTTCAACTGTCCAATTTTGGTGAGCTCGTGCAAATTGTAGCCTCTTTTTCCTATTTGTAGTGGAGATGAGTGGTACCCGGTGGGGTCTTCTGCTGTTGTAGCCCATCCGCCTCAAGGTTGTGCGTGTTGTGGCTTCACAAATGCTTTGCTGCATACCTCTGTTGTAACGAGTGGTTATTTCAGTCAAAGTTGCTCTTCTATCAGCTTGAATCAGTCGGCCCATTCTCCTCTGACCTCTAGCATCAACAAGGCATTTTCGCCCACAGGACTGCCGCATACTGGATGTTTTTCCCTTTTCACACCATTCTTTGTAAACCCTAGAAATGGTTGTGTGTGAAAATCCCAGTAACTGAGCAGATTGTGAAATACTCAGACTGGCCCGTCTGGCACCAACAACCATGCCACGCTCAAAATTGCTTTCTTTCCCATTCTGACATTCAGATTGGAGTTCAGGAGATTATCTTGACCAGGACCACACCCCTAAATGCATTGAAGCAACTGCCATGTGATTGGTTGATTAGATAATTGCATTAATAAGAAATTGAACAGGTGTTCCTAATAATCCTTTAGGTGAGTGTAGATTTAATTAGGATTCATCTATATTTAATGTGTACAGAAAGACTATGCAGTGCTATTTTACTTTTGATTATTCAATTTCTGTTGTAGGCTATTACTTTCCTGAAAAACTCAAAACATTGTTTATTTATTTTTTCATATGGGCTAGTCTGCTTTGATTGGTTGACCGCTTACAGCACATGTCGGAAAACAAATGCTCATTATCATATCTGATTCTCAGCTCTTGATACACAGTGATATGAACAGTAATGACGGCGTCGGTTTTACTGTATCAATCTGATCAAAGGGGATTTGCTTTGGCAGCAGAAAACAGCGTCTTCTCCACATGAACAATACGAACCAAACTCTTCCAGTCTCAGTTACAGCTACAGTGTTTGAAGGCGGGACAAAGTAGATGCTGAACACCTTAAAATCAACATGAATAGTGATATCACACACACACACACACAAGTCAACACTGGTGTGGTGTGTATCAGGGATCCGGTATGAATAATGATGACTTTATCATTCAGGTGTGGCCATGATCACAATAATCCTACTTTCTCTTCAATGCCTTCACAGATTGGCTGTAAGACCAGTATAGTTGAGTTCAGAAAGGCATTCAACAGTAATGCAGCCATTATGAAATCAGCATCACATGCAGCTGGTTTAATTTTGCAGGTCTGTTTGGAGCAGCTGCAGTAATGTCTGTGTCAGCATCCTAGATCGCCTGTGGAAAAAGTCTCTAAGCTTCTGCATGAATCATTCATTAGGCAAGAAATCCCAGTTTTCTGAAGAGCAGAGGCTTGCGCAAACAAAGTGCACTGAGAACGAAACTAGACATTTAACGGAGTCACGAGGGAATGTTAATAACTCACTGAACAACTCAACTTAATGACTGTTACATTGTGTGAAACTCAACTCAAGACCTAATTCTAAAAGCAAAGCACCACTTTTCTTAAGTGCCTTAAGTAGAAATCACTGTAAACTTTGGATGGATGATGTTCGTTTTAAATCCGGATGTGTAATAAATATCATGGTAAAGAATGATCCCATTAGCCATTACTAATTCCTCTTAGGCAAGTTAAAATTAAAGTTTTAAAAGTTAAAGTTGACTATTAACATCACAAAAAAGCAAGCAATATGGCAGGAGCTTCAACGGTTAAAAATATCTTGGTGAATCTCATGAAAACTGCATTTCCTCTCATTTGGCACCAATGGTCTGTATGATCTACTTAAGCTTGCTCAGATCATTTCATCGAAAAGAACAAAATCACAAGAAATACATTGCATTTTGAAAGTATAGAAATTATGATTGGGATGACGTTAAAATACTATATTCTAATAATTAGAATATGGCATAATGAAAATGAGAATAATGACAAATACAAAAAAAGTTCAAAAGTATAACATACAAGAGCATTACTGATGAATTTTGGGGGGAAATTGATGAATTTTTCATTTGTTCAATTCAATATATCATTATATATCCTTTTTTTCCAACTTCTTTTTGGGTTTGGGTGTGAAACATGACCTTTCTTTGTGAGATTGTTAACCAGTTAACTGTCAGTAGTAGCATTTTAGTTGCCCTTTTCCCGATCACATATTTGAGTGATTATCATAAATGAGGTACCATTTAAAAGCTTAAACACTCAAAATTCATCCTTTAAAACTAGACGTTGCTTTACCATGAAAATTCATTAAAAAATAAAGTAATTGAAACCTTTTTAGCGGCTCAATTTATGTGATATCAACTTTAAAATTCCCATATGGCTTTTTCATATTATCAGATGGATGTTTGTGCGTGTTGCTTCGTTTTCAAGATATATATTTTGTATGAAATAAAAAACGTTTAGTTCAGTACATTTGCTTTACAGTAAACGTTAACTTCTAACTGTTTTTTTTTTTTTCACTTTGACTTTTTGAAGTGCTTTCACTTCTGAAAAAATCTGATGAGTGTCTTCTTTAAAAATAAACCTTAAGGTCTCGAATTCAACGCATTTATGAACTACAATCATTTCAGATCAATGTTCAAAAATGGCAGTTAGCAAGTTAACTAACATTTTGAATAACCTTTACAATATACTTCTCTGTCATAGCATTAACCTGATGCACATCTTCTTTAATATTTGGCGAGAGCATACAGGCATATTAACAGAGTGATTAAGTGCTATACGGTCATCAACAAGCTACACATGACCCATTTTAGCATTATGAAATGTGTCTGAAGACGTGGACGCCTCATATTTGTCATCTTGTAATTACGTAAATTCTGAACGCAGTCTGAATCTGACAACGCTAGTATCAGTATGTGATTCATAAAGTGCTTCTTACGGTTGCACAGTGCCAGAAGACAAAACACGACGGTGACATCATCACTCAAACACACACTCGCACATACATTCTTGTCATGTCTGTGACATGCATGTATAACAGAATTCCTATCAGTCAGGTGTCAGGTCTAGACGGAGCCTATTGTTGGAAAGGTCATGTTAGGGACAGGCATGTGGTTTGGTTATTATGTCAAGGTTTTCATGCTATTTACAAGAGGACAAACCAAATCTTATGCAAATATGTTGGTAGGGATCGTTGCTGTTAATTCACATGTATGGCTCTTGACCTTTCCAATACGAGCAACCACTGCTAAATGAAGCATCTAGGCATGAATAATAATGTTCAATGCCACATCAGAGAAATCTTAAACGTTGTTGTCAGTCAGCAAACTTCTTCATTTCTGTCAATTATTTTATTCAATATTCTGTGCAAAGGAAAAACATTTTCATCTGTAATGTATAATGGCATCTGTTCCACATAAAAACTCTCCAATTTAGTTCATTATTTGCTGAAAAATATTTTCATTTTCTTAATTTGGAACATCCTGACCAATAATACGGCAAAACAAAAACACAAATCCTCTAAGACAGCAATAAGTAGCTTTACGTAGAAACAGAGCAACAGAAGTAAAAATGCACAAATGACAAACAGGGTCATTGTTGTAGTTGCTTACTCATGTGGAATGAAACTCCGGTGGAATATAAGCCCTGAATCAGAGCGACGCTGTGACCAACCCCGCTGGAATCTGCAAGGATTAGGTCATTATGTGGATTTGGCCTTTAGTGTGAGAAACATGCAAAATATGGAAACCTTCCCATGATGGACAGAAATCCCTGATAGGTGGCTGCAAACCCAGAAGAAAACAGTTAAGGTTTGTTATTAGGAAAAATGCATGATAAACTCATGATTTCAGTTTCCATCCAGCCGCTATCTGACTGTCTGTTTACATGTGCACCGATAATGTGATTATTTCCAATGATCCGAGTAAAGACTTAAATCACAGAAAGATTTAACATGACACGAGCAAACCTCTCCACTCCCATTTACATGCGATTTTCATTATTTGCTAAGATTTGTAGTTATTTTTACTGCCATTATTCACATGCACAGCACAAATAACTCATATACATTTGTTGTGTTACTGGCCATCTACCTGCATTGAATGAAAAACACATTTCTATGGACGTATGGGCTTTTTTGGTGACATGCCTAAACGGTCTTCATTTCGATGATTTTGACCATCAATACACTGCATTATATTTTTGTTGCGCAACGTTGTCAACATGAACTCAGTTCTTCAGCACCCAAATAGGCGATGCCTTCTTTACAGCTGTGCATGAAAGCGTCATCAGTGTTCGTCACAAACACATTGGTCATAGGGGAATAGATGCAATTAAAGTGTTTACATGCCTGTTTATTGCAGTTAATATTGGCATACGCCACATATTTTACTATGATTGTAGTAATTACAAATATGAGCTTAATCACATCGATAAGTATTGTATATATATATATATATATATATATATATATATATATATATATATATATATATATATATATATATATATTTAGGAACACCATACTAATACTGTGTTTGACCCCCTTTCGCCTTCAGAACTGCCTTAATTCTACGTGGCATTGATTCAACAAGGTGCTGAAAGCATTCTTTAGAAATGTTGGCCCATATTGATAGGATAGCATCTTGCAGTTGATGGAGATTTGTGGGATGCACATCCAGGGCACGAAGCTCCCGTTCCACCACATCCCAAAGATGCTCTATTGGGTTGAGATCTGGTGACTGTGGGGGCCATTTTAGTACAGTGAACTCACTGTCATGTTCAAGAAACCAATTTGAAATGATTGGAGCTTTGTGACATGCTGCATTATCCTGCTGAAAGTAGCCATCAGAGGATGTGTACATGGTGGTCATAAAGGGATGGACATGGTCAGAAACAATGCTCAGGTAGGCCGTGGCATTTAAACGATGCCCAATTGGCACTAAGGGGCCTAAAGTGTGCCAAGAAAACATCCCCCACACCATTACACCACCACCACCAGCCTGCACAGTGGTAACAAGGCATGATGGATCCATGTTCTCATTCTGTTTACGCCAAATTCTGACTCTACCATCTGAATGTCTCAACAGAAATCGAGACTCATCAGACCAGGCAACATTTTTCCAGTCTTCAACTGTCCAATTTTGGTGAGCTCGTGCAAATTGTAGCCTCTTTTTCCTATTTGTAGTGGAGATGAGTGGTACCCTCTGGGGTCTTCTGCTGTTGTAGCCCATCCGCCTCAAGGTTGTGCGTGTTGTGGCTTCACAAATGCTTTGCTGCATACCTCGGTTGTAACGAGTGGTTATTTCAGTCAAAGTTGCTCTTCTATCAGCTTGAAACAGTCGGCCCATTCTCCTCTGACCTCTAGCATCACCAAGGCTTTTTCGCCCACAGGACTGCCGCATACTGGATGTTTTTCCCTTTTCACACCATTCTTTGTAAACCCTAGAAATGGTTGTGTGTGAAAATCCCAGTAACTGAGCAGATTGTGAAATACTCAGACCGGCCCGTCTGGCACCAACAACCATGCCACGCTCAAAATTGCTTAAATCACCTTTCTTTCCCATTCTGACATTCAGTTTGGAGTTCAGGAGATTGTCTTGACCAGGACCACACCCCTAAATGCATTGAAGCAACTGCCATGTGATTGGTTGATTAGATAATTGCATTAATGAGAAATTGAACAGGTGTTCCTAATAATCCTTTAGGTGAGTGCATATGTATATGTATGTATGTATGTATAATATATATATATATATTATATGAGGTAAAGTTTAATCACAATATTGCCTAAATCTCATTATAATGAGGGTGTATGTAAATGTAGGTGGTTACACGCACTTATAAACGAAAGTTCACCGGTTTCAACTTTGTTTCAACTCAAATAGTAAATTGTAAGTTTAATTTTCAAAAACCTATAAACATCCGAATCAAAATCCAAAACTTGTCATGACCATTGGAGTTAAAGAGAATAAATAAGTTCAAATAACTTAATGAGGCTATCATGTTTTACAGTATAGTTAAAGCTGTATGACACAATAACAGACAATCAGAACATATTGGAGCGTGAATTTGGGCCAGTGTGATTAGCCATTTAATTTTCCATTTTTTAGCAAGAAACGGTTCACGTGCCAAACTGTAGATCATTAGTAGATGTGCATGGATTACATGCATTATAAAGCTCAACTGATCACAGGCGTTTCATCCCATCCGACTGGAGTTATTTATTTCATAACAAGTTTTACTTGCTCTTGCTTTCTTAAACCTGTTTCCAAGATCCTTTTTTCAGCTCTACTACACAAACACACACCTCAAGTGTGTGTGAAGATCAGACTAAATTAAATGTTGAAAAGCGAGCATCACCATCCTGTCACAAAACACCAGCAGTCTCACGTCTGCCCAAATAATACACTAATGTGCTAAAATACACTGCATCTTTCTGTAGCAGGAATGAGGAACACAGAGCATCACACACACCTTTGCTATCATCATATATACGATAAGCCCCAGGGGTAAAAACGGAGCAACACACACAAACATCCATCTGATAATATGAGGAAACAAATCAGTGAAAGATATACATGCAAATCTTGCCACAATGAGAAGCATTTAACACTATGTCTTCAACATCTACACTGATCTATTCTTTAGGTCTCTGAAAGAAAAAGCTTTAATAAGTGAAACAGCCAAAACTTTTGCACCGAGGAAGAATCAGAATTTGGTACTTTTTGTTTAAGATTTCATTAAATATATAATAATATTTTTTCCAATAATCCAGGCCCAAGAATTTGGACTGGGTTAATCAAATGATTATGAACATTTGCCCTTCATCCAGCTTTCTGTGCTCTAAAACTCTTGGGTTCTTTCCTCCAGTGCAGCGGCACACAGTACGATCTTTCATAAAGCGATTTGAGAGCAATAAACTCCTTTAGGTTACCAAAAATTGAAGGATCAGATGGTGATCCCAAACCTTCGTACCAGAGAAATCACAAACCACACTTAATTTGCTGCTTTATGTTCTAGGACATGGGTGTGTTTGTAAGTTCGGTAATTCTAGGTGTGATGAACTAATAAAAGCCCTAATTACAGGCTTTTCTTTGGCTGAGAGTTTGTTATGCTGTCAATTCATCATTGTGTGTGTTCTTCACCTAAGAAACAGCTCCAAAAACCTAGTCAGTCGTGGCCTAATGGTTAGAGTGTCGGACTAGTAACCAAAAGGTTGCGGATTCGAGTCTCAGGTCTGGCGGGAATTGTCAGTGAGGGGAGTGTATAACCAGCGCTCTCCCCCACCCTCAATACCACGACTGAGGGCACTGAACCCCCAACTGCTCCCCAGGCGCCGCAGCAATATGGCTGCCCACTACTCTGGGTGTGTGTTTACAGTGTGTGTGTGTTCACTACTGTGTGTACTGGATGGGTTAAATGCAGAGCACAAATTCCTTTTATGCCCCTTTTCAAAGTCTTGATTTTGTTTTTGTGTTCTACAGGTTTTTCATGCTTGACTGTTCACTATTTTCAGTCTGTCAGTAACGCTCTGTTTAGTTCCTGTCTCTATGAAGCCCCTTCTTGGGCATTTGGTCGGCTGGACCAGTGTGTTGTGATTGGTCAAGCGCTTCCAGTGTGTTTGGGGAAATGTCCCACTCCTTACCACAACCGCGAGTTTCAACACACTTATGCTGTCTTCACATGGTATCGGAATTATCGTATATATATATATACGAGTTTCTTAGGTAAAAATTGCACATTAATGCCCTCAGATGTCGTGTTTACCACTGGGAAGATCGGAAATAATTTTGATACCCAAATTCCTGAGATGGGCGTGCTGTAAACTTTAAACATAGAACTATTGTGTTTACTACTACTAGGGTTTTCCCCACAACAGCTTGATCGTCTTGTCATTAATGTAGTGCATATTTACATATATATATATATATGTGTATATAAATATTTATTTTAAGTATTGTACGTTTTATACACAGCAAAGATAGCCTGCATTTGACCAAAATTACAGAATCGTCAACAGGCTGACTATCTGGATAGCATTGTGAATGTTTATATGGTTGTCAGTGCATGGGACACTAACGTTACATACTGTATAATTTTGGTTTTGATTCCATTTATTTCCCCAATGAATAGGCAAGAATAAACCTGGTGTCCATGATTCTGATTAAAGCACTTGAACAAGCTCGTAATCACGACTTCTGAAGTGGGAATTATGAAATTTCCGATAGCACGTGAGGGCAGCATAACTAACTCAACCAGGCCCCGCCCCTTTATTCTGCTTGGGCGGGAATTATTTAAATGAGGAATAGTGTGACGTGTTCGTTCCCGGAAGAAAACTCAAGACTACAATGAAGGCGTTTCAGGGAGTTCAGAAACCGTATTATTAATCGTTAGAAGATCTCGATCTCATTCCTAAATGACAATGATTCATCTGTCTATTACACCTTTGACAAAATGAACACAGGAACATTCAAAGCGATCAAAACTGAGCAAATCTTTTTTGCTTCTTCAAATAACGATTGTATCAATTACATTGGTATGCAACTAGGTGATGACAAGTTACTTAAAACCACTTCAGCTCTGCACCTCTCCACGGACCCACCCGTGGGTCCAATATTGCATCATCATAATCATTTAAAAAAATCTATAAGTTGTGAACTCACCAAAAATAGACAAGTCATATATCAAATGATAGCTCTTACCCTCAAGAATATTTCAAGAGCATTTCACTGATCCAACAGTTTGCAGTAACGTTTTTATCAAAAGAATCACAAAGATGGAAATGACTCCTTTGAACAAGCAAACGCATGAGTCATATTCCTGTTCGGATCACTACTGCCTTGTGTAGCTACTACCCTCAAACTTAGGTTGTTTTCTTCAAAATGAGACCATTTTCACATGTCTGTGAGCATGCATGGCCAAACCACACTGTAATATGTCACCGATGTCCAGATCAAAACATGTGATGCAGATAAATACTCTTATTATCCTTAGTCTTGATCGTCTTTGTTAGCCGCGATTTTTGATGACGCCATCACATATTGCGTCATATGTCAAAAAAGCTGAGTATCTCAGCTCTCTATAGGCATGTCGATCATGCTTCTAGACCAATCAAAGCCCGAGATCTCCCTTTACAAAGTTGAGGAGGCGGAGCCTTCTTTCGATTTCCCAGCGGCAGGTTTAAATCAATGCAGATGAGGAGGAGTTATTAGATAGTTTACACAGATTAATCTCAATAACTTTTTTTTTGGAAGGAGATAAAGAAAATTCTTTTTCCCCTGTTTACTGACACCTAGTGAAATCAACAGAACAATTTCTGAAGGGAAATAGACCAAACAGATTAAAAATGATAGATTTTCAAATAACAAATTAATTAAAAAATAAAATCAAAATATGACTTTTTATATATGTTTATCATAAAATTGTGAATAAATACAATATAATATATGCAATATTCCACCACTGTGTTAAAATTTAGAGTTTTTTCTGTAAAATGAGACCATTTTTATCAATTTACTCCGGGCGCTCTTTTAAATTCAGATATGCCTAATTCTCAAAAAAATTCAAGTGGTTAAAAATGTTGAATCATTCATTCAAGAGATTCATTTTAACTGCCAATTCATTCAGTAATGAAATAAGTGAAGTATTTATGAGGGAGTCATTGAACCATTCACCATTTTCTTGCCTCCAATAATTAATTCAATAGAATTACACATTTTAAATAGACTGAAAGCAATTCACTTTGTCAGAACCTCTAGCAAATTACATGTTATTTTGTTTAGTTGTCGGTTTACAATCGTGATCTCTATTTGAAAAAAACAATTTAACCAGAATAGTGCAGCTTTAGTGCGCACTGACATAGAGAATAGCCCCTTTCACACATACAGTCTTTCTGGTAAATTACCAGTAACAGATCATGTGTGAACAGGACCTTTTCAAGAATACCGGTTAATTGGTTCCAGCAATTTACCAGTAAGGGAAGTTGTAACATTACCAGTAAATTACCGGTATGATGCGCTGTGTGAACGCAGAATGAAGATTACCGGTATATTCACTATTCACGTATATAAAATCAGAACGCGCTGACGTAAGATGTCTGCCAATCATAAAGACTTATGAAGTTGACGTGATTACTCCGTGCTGTTTACAGTAAGGTTTTAAATAGTTTTACAATATAAATATGCGCTAAATGATCATCTTTGACCGTTGGGCCACGTCTCGCAGCTTTTACAACGTGTCACGCTCGAGACCCAGTCTTCTTTTCCATTCATCAGCGCTGCGGCTCTGGATACTATTACACGAGTGTCGTGTTTTTAAGAGCAAAAACGAGTTCTGCTTGATCATCCGTTATGCCTGTCACTCAGACGTCAAAAAGAGGTTGTCAAATTGAACAGATAGTGAAACAAAAGCGCCTTTCATCATGTGGGAGGATGAAGACAACGACACAGTGTTTATAGATCACTTCCGATGACTGACACCACAGAATTTGCCGATATTTTCCTGCTGATTTGTGGTGATGAGCTGATGTTCTCTTACCGGTAAAAAGCCAGAAGCGGTAACGTCATTCTGGTAATTTTACGGTAATTTACCAGTATTGCTGTGTGAAAGGGGCTATTAACTCCCTTTGACTTTGGAACTTTGCAGACCTTTTTAATGCTCAAACAGCAACATAAATGTTGTTTTTTTGTACTATTTGGAGTTTGACAGCCATTGCATAGACTAAAGCTGTGTGACGATTCTTTCCCCTTTTGTGAGCCACAAAAAAATAGCAGCATATTGGTTCAAATGGACATGAGGATGAGTAAATAATGACAGAATTTTCACTTTGTGCTGAACTACTCCTTAAAATGTGCTTATCGTCCTCCCAGCGTTTCTTAAAACACTTTCCAAAGAAGCCGCATCAGTCACTGGAGGCTGCGTCAGCTACTTCTAAACGCTGTTGATGTTTCAATGCTGTAAAACCCCAAAGTGAAGAACTATAGCAACAGCAGTCACGTAAACAAAGACTCTAGATTGCCATGACAGGAGTAAAACCAACAGAGATCTCACTTTGTAATATCCATCCTGTACTATCCACCGTTTAGAAGTTGTAAACAATCAGATCAAGCAGCTTTTGTGTGCTTAAAGTCAACAAAAAGGTCACTTTTGATTTCATGTTGACTTTAACACAAAGATTGCCACCAAAATTGCATGTACAGAAATCATATCTACAGAAACCATAGAGCAAATATGGCATTAATGCTGCATAAGGCTCTCCAGCACAAGAGCTTAGACGGAGAAAAGGTTAAATAATTGAGCAGATCCATGAAAAACATTCCCGTAAGTGCAGGAAAAAACCTTGGAAGCTAAAAGTATGGAGGCCCATGGGAGTCACATTTTTTTCTATCTCTTGTTTATTAAATATTAAGGCTGCACTATAATGGTTAAACTGATAATCATGATTACTTTGCTCAAATTATTAATCACATTTTTTTCTCATTGGAGAATTCAGGAATTTATATATATCATTATTATTTGTTTTTAATTATTATTATATATATATATTTTTTTTTATACACTGAGAACTGATAAAAGCTTCTCTCAAAAGGTAAAACAGTGGAACTCCTAATATTAATTTCAATATGTCAACCAATGCAAGATAATGGAAGACAACGGAGAAGCAGAAATCTTGATCACAATTAAAATACGATTAATGCTGTTTAGCTCCATGCCATGAAAGAGGCAGGAGAAACATGCTTCATGCAAGTCGGTCATTGTGAATAAACTAGGTGCATTGTTTCATTGTTTCAGCACAAACATCCAGGGAGTTGGCCAACTATTTATCCAACCCACTGGACTGATAAAAACTCACGTTGAATGTCTTTTGTTGCATTTCCGGAAGTGCACAACAAAACATTATACAATAGACAGACATCAAGAGAGCACTTACAAGAATGCGGCTCTTATAGAAGCCCATAACTCTTCACAGAAAACATCTGAAACGACTATAAGGGCGTACCATTTGTGTAAAATAACATTAGCCCCTCCTTTAGACTGTATCTATGATCTCTACTATGCATATTTTCTCCAAAGCCTGTTATCAGAGCTGCAGATGAATGAACCCGTTTCAGAGCGATGCACAGCAATTAAATGCAAAGAGACACCTTTAAATAGAGCAATGTGTGTAATGTAAAACCTCTTCATTGCTGTGATGATAAACACAGTGAATGCTCCTGTCTGACAGGGCGGTCAAGTTAAACAGCTCTACAGAAGTCATCATCAGCTCTCTTAAGTCCCATTACAGATGATACTTCTCCTTGGAAACTCATGACAACTGCTATGGGAACATTGCACAGCATTTATAGGGTGTGTGAGGGTGTGTGCGTGTGTGTGTGTGTGTGTGTGTGTGTGTGTGTGAGACAATGAGTGTGTCATTGATAAACTGTACTTCCAAATAAAGGTGAAAACAAACAAGCACTATAATAATCAGTCTGTATAATAACACAGAAATAAAAAAATATAAATCATCACAATACAATATTATTAATTTAATTAACAACAACACTTATTATTATCAATCCCACGGAGCAACATAATCACTGGCTGTGGAATATAATTGGACAATTCTTTAAATAATTTGCCATTTTAATGAATAACACAATCTAATGCAAATACACACGTGTGAATGTCGTTCCGCATCATATGAACAGAAGCGTCTGGTTCTCACCTGCTCTCGCGCTGGAAACGATGCTCAACTCGTCGCTGTTTCGGACATATAATGAGATTTATATTAACGCAACATCATCATCATCCTCATCATCATCATCATAAGAGCGTCCACGTCGCGGAAAGAAAGAACAGTGTGGAAACGCCTTCGTGACATGCAGCGGAGTATTGTTGAAGGAAACACCGCGTCGGGAATCACCATTGGACAAACAAGCTGTCAATCAATGTTTTGCGTGTACGCGATTGGACAACAGACCGCTAGATCCCGCCTCTTAAATGTGTGACGGAAATACTAGATCCCGCCTCCTTCTGATGATAGTAGTGAATGAAATGGAGAGGGGGCAGGTCTCTCTCTCTCTCTCTCTCTCTCTCTCTCTCTCTCTCTCTCTCTCTCTCTCTCTCTCTCTCTCTCTCTCTCTCTCTCTTTCTGCTGCATGTTATGCAGCTGCTTACAAAATAAATAAATAATAATAATTATATAATTGTGCAGAGTATATTAAAAACCCGCCAAGCAGCATACAAAACAACAGTACCAAAATAAAACAAATAAATAAATATTGTACCATAAGCAACTTCATGAATTTACATTAGACTAAAAAATAAAGAAAATCTAAAGGGAGATTTTGTCGGCCAAGTCCATGACACAGTGACACAGGAAAGACTGAGGCTAGTTGTCATATGCCTTTTTGTGTTTCATAATTGTTTTAATGATTAATTAAATTGAAATGCCTATAATAGGCGGTTTAATGGCAGGTTCTATTATGACAAATGACCATATATAATGGGACAGGCATGAGCCTCTGTTGGGGCAGGTTGTCACAAAATGTGTGTGTTCAATGCTTAAACTATCAGTCCAGCGCTTCTGAGTTACGTCAGAGCAACGCCAGAATGCCGGCTTACCATTGGCCGAAGCTGTTCACGTGAGCACCACGCATGCGTGTGATGATGACGCAGGAGCTGCACTGTATTTACAATGTAAAATGTGTATGAGACAGACACAGACATGAAGAAATTGTTGAATAAAGTCGTTATTTTTGTATTCCCGACGCTTCATAACATTAATGTTGAACCACTGGAGTCACATGGACTATTTTAACTACGTCAGCAGCGTAGACTGACACAGACGTGAAGAGTTTGTTGAATAAAGTCGTTATTTTTGTTTGTTTTTTTGCGCACAAAAAAGTATTCTCGTCGTTTCATAACAGTAATGTTGAACCAATGGAGTCACATGGAGCATTTTAAGAATGTCTTTATACCTTTCTGGACCTTGAAAGTGTTCATTAAATTGCTGAGAGCTCTCGGATTTCATCAAAATATCTTCATTTGTGTTCTGAAGATGAACGAGGGTCTTACGAGTTTGGAACGACATGAGGGTGAGTAATTAATGACAGAATTTTCATTTTTGGGTAAACTAACCCTTTAAAGGTGTGGTAAGTTGTTTTTCAAAGCTGCTTTATGAAAGTGTCTCGGGTCGAATACCAAAACAAACTTATAGCCAATCAAAAGCAGTAAGGGGCGTGTCTACTAATGACAGGGAGAAGAGAGCGCTGCACGTCATTATTCAAAATACACGACACAGGACGGACATTAGCTGAGCGACGACAGAAAGAGAGAGATGGCAGATAAAAAACAAATGTGGAAGATGTCTGGAACAAAAGAAGGCTTACGATCAGCTTTTCAGCGCTGGAGAGAACTCAAGGAGCGAAGGCCGAGGTTCCTTTATTTCTTCTCGATAGGCGAGTAACACTGGTTTTGTTTTGTTTCACAGAACTAATATATGCTGGCTTTTGCTTGATAGGCTCGTGTGTCATGTTCGCTTGCTTGTCCATTTGCGATCGTATTGTCGTTCACTTCAGCGATGATAAAGAACCATTCAATTCCCCCCTGTATAAGCCTGGAGCGTCTAAACCTCCTCACTGTCTGTTTCAAGCGTCAGCTCCCAAGTGTGTCCGAAAAGTAAGATAATGAACTCCTAATATATGTTCGTTTACTTTGGTTCCTCATTTAGTGATTGATATGACCCTCTAATCTTGTCATAATTGAAATGTGTTCATTAGTTGGACTGTCGTGCTCGTGCTATCGAGTTGTTCAAGAGAACTGTGTTTGTGTTTTTGGGATGTAAGGGATGACTTTTTCACTGAACATTCGAACTGGATTACCATAGTAACACACATTGCATTCACTTATTGAAGACATCGTACCCTCGGCCGGCTGGCACAGCAGATTCCGCCATAGTCGTTGCCTGAGTTATGTATGTGTGGGGCGGAGCTAGCTAAATAGGGTCGTGTTTGTTTTGGTGATTTGAAATCAACATCAGTTACCAGAAAGCACTTACCCCACCTTTAAAGGAACACTCCACTTTTTTTGAAAATAGGCTCATTTTCCAACTCCCCTAGAGTTCAACAGTTGAGTTTTACCGTTTTCGAATCCATTCAGCCGATCTCCGGGTCTTGCGGTAGCACTTTTAGCATAGCTTAGCATAGATCATTGAATCTGATTAGACCGTTAGCATCTCGCTCAAAAATGACCCAAGACTTTCGATATTTTTCCTATTTAAAACTTGACTCTTCTGTTACATTGTGTACTAATGGTGCGTTCACACCGGATGCGATTCGCGTAAGTGATTTACATGTTAAGTCAATGCAGAGACGCGAAATGGCATTCTGTGGCACGATTTGCTCGAATGAGGCGGCGAGATTTGCGCAATTCGCGCGATTGAGGCGGCGCAAATGACGCGAATTGAGCGTTTTGAACGCGCGATTCGCGCAAATTGTTGAAAAAGTTGAAAAATCTGAACTTTGGCGGATATTTCGCACCGCGTTAACCAATCACGAGCTTGCTCTAGTAGTGACGCATTTACAAGCGGAGGCGCAGCTCCTGGAGGAGTTGATGAAACTCACCGAGCTGGGTGCGCTTCTGGAGGATCTGATGGACCCAGACACGGCGCCGAATGAGTCTACGCCGCTTTTCAGCCTTCCACAGCAAATAAAGCGCAGCTACCCTCTCAACAAAATCTATGTCAGCCATTTCACAACGAGACTGGAGCAGAAAAAAAGAGCCAGAGCCAGCGGCAAATGTGAGAAGGACTAGCCGAGGAAAGGCGGGTCTCGCCGGGTAAACGAGCGCGGAATGCCACTGATCGCCTGGATCTCACAACTCCGAAAACGGCAGATAAAATGCTCAAATAGGCACTCTTTTTATAAATTAACCACAGATTTGAGCTTTAAACAACTATATTATCGCCTGAAAAAGTCTTTAAACTACGTTTTGTCACACATTAATAGTAGTATTTTTTACAAAAAAGATCACAAGAGACGAGCTGGCTCATATAGGCTCATATAGGGCAGAAGCCCCTCCCATGACGCAAATTCGCGTCTGTTGTGTAGTTGTCACACGCGAATTTCACGCGAGATTCGCGTCTGTTGTGTAGTTGTCACACGCGAATTTCACTCAAAATGTTCAAGCGTCCACCTTCGCGCGAATCGTGTCTGGTGTGAATGCCACATAAGACCGATGGAGAATTAAAAGTTGCAATTTTTTTTGCAATATGGCTAGGAACTATACTCTCATTCCTGCGTAATATCATTGCACTGCTGCATTAAAGTTCCTTGATTATTATGCAGGAATGAGAGTATAGTTCCTAGCCATATCGGTCAGGAAAATCGCAACTTTTCATTTTCCGGTCGGTCTTAGTACACGATGTAACTACAGAAGAGTCAAGTTTTAAATAGGAAAAATATCGAAACTGTTTGGTCATTTTTGAACGAGATGCTAGCGGTCTAATCAGATTCAATGATCTATGCTAAGCTATGCTAAAAGTGCTACCGCCAGACCCGGAGATCGGCTGAATGGATTCGAAAACGGTAAAACTCAACTGTTGAACTCTAGGGGAGTTGGGAAATGAGCCTATTTTCAAAAAAAGTGGAGTGTTCCTTTAACAAAGCATGAATTCTTGAAATCCAGTTTCTTCTCTTTGTACCAGAAACAAGATGTTTTATTATCTTTATTCATTTCAGACTAGCTGACTCACATCTGATGTCTGCGGTACTAACTCACCGGTGCTGTTGCTGTAGGTGCGCACGGTTGTCATGGTGGTGGGCGGCGGGGAATCAGAATCCATTGATGCCGTGTCGTCGTCGTCTTGAGAACAGCCCGCCTGAATGGCGCGAAGGTAACTGTGGCTGCGTGACCGGAAGCATGTGGGCATGGGCATATCGGGAGGCTCGTTGCATCGTGAGTGAGGATGCATGTCCTCCAACTCATCTCCATAATGCCGGCTCAACTCCATGTCTCGCATCTGGTGAGACAGCGGCAGGTGATGATTGAAAAAGAACAGTGATGGGTGCACGGTGTGATTGGTGTGTGCATGCAATTGAAAACCTCATGAGACTAGAGCATTTTTTATCTGTTCAATTACTAATTAGTCATTTAGCCGATTCATGTATGCAAGGCTTCTTACCATTTGCAGTGATAATCTCAAAGGTCACAACTGACACACAGATAAATCAAACCATTAATGAAGTTATTTAACAGAAAGACTGATTATTTTCAGTGCAAATTGCTTTTTATTGAGAATTAATCTCTATAATATATGTAATTATGATGCTTCAGATGATTTTCTGCTAAGTCAGTGTCGTTGTGCACAGGTGAGCTCATCTTCAGACGCCTCTGTTGCCCTGTGATTAACTCAAAGGTCATGTGGGCGTCTGACCTGACTGATGCAGCTGCCGCGTCCGAGCGTGCTGCAGCCCTGACTGAAGTCATCATCATCCCAGTTTGGGAACGGAGAACTGCCTCCAATGCAGTCCAGGTTATCCAGACTGCGATTCCCAGTGAACTCCCGCAGAGAAGGAAGACAGCTGAGGACAGGAAGGGGAGAGGGGTCACGGAGAGAAGAGAACAGGCAGGAGATGAGAGAACGGTCAGATGAGAGCACGCTATAGTCTACTGCAGTGGTTTTCAAACTCGGGCCACAAGGGGGTGCTAAGGGGGTCTGTGGGAATGTTTAGAGAAAATCATTGAAAAACAATAAAAAATAAAAAAATGTTGATATTAATATATTTTAAAATTAAAATAAGTAAATAAAAACATAAAAATAGATGTAAAAAATCTAAAATAAATCTGATGGTAGAGTACTATTATGAGTAGAAAAAATAGTGTAACCTAACAGAACCTACATTTTTTCCAAATAATATTTTAACATATTTGTAATATATATATATATATTTTTTCCCACAGTATACTGTGAAAAAATTTATATTGCATTTGTATACAAGAAACTTTATAGACGCCTTTTAAATGTACGAATGGGGGTCCCTTGCACGAGGACCATCGTATTTGGGGGCCCATGGCATCCACAAGTTTGAAAACCCCTGATCTACTACACAAAAAGCAAATGGAAATGGTGAAGCTGTAACGATACTTCTGAAGAATTATTTATTTATTAGGAAATTTTATATCGTTCCAGTTTTCTGTTTAAAAAAATTAATCTATCCATCTGTTCACCCATCCAATCATCCATCCATCAATCAATCCATCCATCCAATCATCCAACCAATCCATCCATCCATCCATCCATCCATCCATCCATCCATCCATCCATCCAACCAATCATCCATCTATCCATCAATCCATCCATCCATCCATCCATCCATCCAACCAACCAACCAATCATCCAACCACCAACCAATCCATCCATCCAATAATCTATCCATCAATCCATCCATCCAATTATCCATCCATCCATTCATCCATCCATCCATCCATCCATCCATCCATCCATCCATCCAACCAATTATCCAACCATCCATCCATTCAACCATCCACCCATCCATCCATCCATCCATCCATCCATCCATCCATCCATCCATCCATCCATCCATTCAACCATCCATCCAACCATCCATCCACCCATCTATTCATCCATCCAATCATCCATCCAACCAATCATCCATCCATCCAATCATTCATTCATTCATTCATCCATCCATCCATTCATCCATCCATCCATCCATCCATCCATCCATCCATCCATCCATCCATCCATCCATCCACCCATCTATTCATCCATCCAATCATCCAACCATCCATCCAACCAATCATCCATCCATCCAATCATTCATCCATCCATCCATCCATCCAATCATCCATAAACCATCCATCCATCCAATCATCCATCCATCCAACCAATCATCCATCCAAACATCCATCCAATCATCCATCCATCCATCCAATCATCCATCTATCCATCCAATCACCCATCCATCCATCCATCCATCCAATCATCCTTCCATCCATCCATCCAACCAAACAACCAATCATCTATGCAATCATCCATCCATCCATCTAGGCTGATTGGTGTCATTAGTCTGGTGACCACAGGAGACCTGAAAATTGCTGCACAAATGCTAATGACCAATCAGCAAAGTACCGTTTCCATTCAATGTCCAATCAGAGCTTTTATAGCAGTTAGGATGAGCATTAGCAGAGCTTACAAACACAGAGGATGCTTTCTCTCTGTCCAAATCACCAAAACCCCAACATTAAATCACACTTGTCCACAAATGGGCTATATGGAGAAAGCAACCTCAGAGACTAAACATCTCAGAGTAGGAGAACTGTTTCAAGAATGAGTTGGCCAATAGTAAACCAATTTTCAATCAGCACTCCTAATTTGAGAGGAGTTCAGGAAAGCAGCGCTGGTGCGACGACTCCCTTGTGCGGTCAGTGAGGAGCAGCAGTCGGTCAGTCACTGCACTGACCTGACAGAGCGTCCGATCTGCTGCAGGGTAGTAATGCTGCGGAGGGGGGACCAGATAGCTTCCAGATCCCCCTGCAGCATGGAGTAGTCCAGCAGACGGCTGGAGAGAAGGCAGGGTTGCAGGGTAAGATGGGAGTGGGGAACGGGGAGGAGCTTTATATAGTACAGAAAGCGGGAGGTGCTTAAAATAGAAGAGGCGGGGCTTCAAACTAAGACGTTTGAGTCATTTTGAGTAAAGGATCTAATAAATGGTGAAAACACAGAGACAAAGGCTATGTTCAGAACAGCATACTAACATCTAACTATTTCAGCACAAGAAATTAAGTATTCTGTGAACTATATGCAAATATTTCTGTATGCATTGAATCCCTGAATAACATACTATAATTGCTCACAATACAATGATTAATGAACCAGCAGTGATTTTTGAATCATTATTTGACTGAACTGGCAAAGATATTTTTAAACCAAATTTAATTAACACGATAATTCTCACATGCATCGTGAGGAGGTCATGTGACAACATGTAGCGTGATTAAAACAGTATTAGTATAGTTTCATTTTTATTTACTATTATTAAAAATAGCAATCAGAATACAGTGTATAATGCATACTAGTCAGTAAGCAATAAGCTAGTATATCATTGCGAACACAGCCTAAATCAGGGTTAGGAGAGGAAGGTAAGAGGTATAGGGTCAATCTCACAAAAAAACATGTCCCAGTCATACTTCATAACAAAACCTAAAACAATTTTGTTTTGTAAAATTATACTGAAAATTAAGCCTATTTGTAGAATGCTTCAGTTGATTATAATTGTTAACTAAAACTATAAAAGTTATATTAAATTAAAGCTAAATAGAAATATAAAAAATTATAAAAATAATTAAAACTTGAACTAAAATTTAAAGGAAAACTGAATATATATATATATATATATATATATATATATATATATATATATATATATATATATATATATATATATATATATATTCAGTGTATATATATATATATATATATATATATATATATATATATATATATATATATATATATATATACACACACACACTTTATTATTATTAGGGTCACACTTTAGGATTATTAGGAACACCTGTTCAATTTCTCATTAATGCAATTATCTAATCAACCAATCACATGGCAGTTGCTTCAATGCATTTAGGGGTGTGGTCCTGGTCAAGACAATCTCCTGAACTCCAAACTGAATGTCAGAATGGGAAAGAAAGGTGATTTAAGCAATTTTGAGCGTGGCATGGTTGTTGGTGCCAGACGGGCCGGTCTGAGTATTTCCCAATCAGCTCAGTTACTGGGATTTTCAAGCACAACCATTTCTAGGGTTTACAAAGAATGGTGTGAAAAGGGAAAAACATCCAGTATGCGGCAGTCCTGTGGGCGAAAATGCCTTGTTGATGCTAGAGGTCAGAGGAGAATGGGCCGACTGATTCAAGCTGATAGAAGAGCAACTTTGACTGAAATAACCACTCGTTACAACCGAGGTATGCAGCAAAGCATTTGTGAAGCCACAACACGCACAACCTTGAGGCGGATGGGCTACAACAGCAGAAGACCCCACCGGGTACCACTCATCTCCACTAAAAATAGGAAAAAGAGGCTACAATTTGCAAGAGCTCACCAAAATTGGACAGTTGAAGATTGGAAAAATGTTGCCTGGTCTGATGAGTCTCGATTTCTGTTGAGACATTCAGATGGTAGAGTCAGAATTTGGCGTAAACAGAATGAGAACATGGATCCATCATGCCTTGTTACCACTGTGCAGGCTGGTGGTGGTGGTGTAATGGTGTGGGGGATGTTTTCTTGGCACACTTTAGGCCCCTTAGTGCCAATTGGGCATTGTTTAAATGCCACGGCCTACCTGAGCATTGTTTCTGACCATGTCCATCCCTTTATGACCACCATGTACCCATCCTCTGATGGCTACTTCCAGCAGGATAATGCACCATGTCACAAAGCTCGAATCATTTCAAATTGGTTTCTTGAACATGACAATGAGTTCACTGTACTAAAATGGCCCCCACAGTCACCAGATCTCAACCCAATAGAGCATCTTTGGGATGTGGTGAAACGGGAGCTTCGTGCCCTGGATGTGCATCCCACATATCTCCATCAACTGCAAGATGCTATCCTATCAATATGAGCCAACATTTCTAAAGAATGCTTTCAGCACCTTGTTGAATCAATGTCACGTAGAATTAAGGCAGTTCTGAAGGCGAAAGGGGGTCAAACACAGTATTAGTATGGTGTTCCTAATAATCCTTTAGGTGAGTGTATAAAGTTAATTCAAAATATCAGTAAATACTATATAGTTAGTAAAATATTTAGTTTTGCTAAAATAACACTGGGTTCGTTGTACTAAAGCAATGATATTCATTCTGCACTAGGGATGCGCGGTATACCGGTACTGGGAAAATACCGGTATATATTTTATTTCAAACAGTACGATATCATGATTTTGCTCATTTTGGTATATGCTGCTGTTCCGAAGTTTACCGCTAGTTGGCAGTGCGCTTCCCAAACTGACGTGAAACCGGCAAAATGAATACAGCAGTTGAATCTCACTCAACACGCCCAAAACTAATTAATAAAGAAAGGAGTAAACGTGAAATTTGGAATTACTTTGCTTATAAATCTGATGAAGAACCATCAAACCTTGCCAAGCACTTGCCATTCCTGACTTGTACAAGACATTAAGAGATCGACAGGTGAGACAGTAGATTCAAACGATCTAATTTAGACATTTATTTTCTTTTAACACTGATCAACACACATACAGTACATACAATCATATCGTTTCAATATAATGAAATCTCCAGCGTTCGATTTCAACCAGTGAAATTTAGATTTCATAATATTTGCAGGCATAGTATTGCACAATTTACATTTGCGAAAGTCATAACCAACTGTGTTTATGTGACTACTCACTAAAGATGGACAATTTTTACATAATTTTGTGTGTATTTGACTATGGAAAAACAACTTGAATTGGAATGCGCCAGCTCTTTAGGCTTGTGTGTTTGCTGTTGGTATGAGCGCAAAGAAAACTCTCTCTTAAAGAGCTCCCATCCCATGTATTATGAAATACTATAAAATCGCTTGCATGTTCAAATTGGCAAGGTTTAAAAAGACATGTGCCAGTGATTTCCGTCAGCTCTTCCGAAGCGACAGCGAAAGTGTTTAATCTGATCCCGCAGATTGCTTTTATAATGCAGGTGTGATGTCTTTTAAAGCAATTTGCACATTTTGAGAGCTAGAGAAGGGAGACGCACGCAGTATTGCTGAAATTACTTCTCACAAGAAAGTTTCCAAATGCCTGATTTGATGTGATAATCTGTGTTGATTCATTTACTAATATAACATTTGCGGTAATTTTCCGCTTTATACACCCCAAACTTGCGAGAGTGAGTAAAATAATGCGCAATACCCACGCCAAAATTCAGACCATGTATGGTATCGATGTAATATCGGTACTTTGGTATTAGAAAGGCTGCACAACCAATATAATAAATACTTTACAATTCATACAAAACATCTGATTTGAGAAAACATGCGTTTTTGCAATTAACATGTATACAACGTGATCTGATCTGTACCAGATACCCGTGGACAGTGGGGGAAAAAAACACAATTGGTTGACGTGTGCAGACTTCATGTCCACAAACTCCACAAAATAGCAACATTGCTGTTTTTCTTGTGTGTTTTTAACATGTGAACAGCAGAAAGGTTGTGGAGAAGTACAGCATATGGAGAAGAGAGAGACTAGCTGTGCTTAATCTAGCACATGAACAAGCACAGCTGGATTCTGAGTGTGTTCGAGAGAGAAATAAACACAGTTAAACTCATCCGGATACAGAAGGCATGAAATAATGCAGCTCACACCTCCGACACGGTCTTTGGTGTCTTGACAGAAAACCAGTGTGTGTTTCTGTGTTTGTGTACCCTATTATATCTCCTGCCTTCGGCACGGACACGGGTCACTGGGGTTTTGCATACAGTGTAAAAACAGAAAAATTATATGTGTGTTAAACATGTTCACTTACTTTCTTGAGGGGAACTGGTCACTTAGTGATTGCTGTGTTGCGCGTAAGTAGCTCTGCCTCCGTGCGGTGCTTTTCGGTGAGGGTTTGGGACTCACATCGGAGTCGTCGCTATCCTCAAGGTCAGCCATAGCTTTCACATAACTGCCGCTGCGCATCCGTCTACAGGGGATCTCACCCATGGGCCCGCTTCTGCCCAGAGTCCCCGTCCACTCACCGGTCGAGGGCATCTGAACAAACACCAGAGAACACCATCAGACACTCACACAGATCCTTCAGGGTCCATCTGATTTATGGACAAGGCTTCTACAATGAGCTGGCTTTGCTGAAGATTTGCGATGTCCATGGCAAATGCCGACCAACAGCAAAAAGCACAAACGGATAATACATAGAGATGACAAAACTCAACAAACGTGTTCATTGCTGTTGGTCATTATCTGTCAGTTCAGTGTTAATCAGCCTTAAAAGCCAAACAGGTGTAATGCCATTTCGAACAAAATCAGGCTACAACGAAGTGTGTTTGGAGTTTGAAACAGGCTGCATTTCTCAAAAGCATCATAAGCCAAAGTATATCATAGAACCATTGCCACCAATGGTCTCTATGAACAACTTAAGCCGGGTGCACACTGTGCGATTTTGGCCACAATTTGGCCGTCTGAGACAAATTTTGAAATCCTAAAAGATTTCTCTGATCCTAGGCTTAAATCTGAAGTTTTTGATCCTTAGTTTGACATGTGCACCGACAACCGATTAATGACCGTTGCGATCAAATTTTACCTCGGACAAAATTCTGGCAGTGTCAGAAGATTTGAGGCCAATCCTGCAGTGTGACTTCTCCTAGGACGACCATCAAATCAAGAACCAATAGGAGCGCAGAACCTGATGACGCATTTCGTGCGACAACATCAAATCACAACAGCGAACATGTCGAAAAAGAGTCTTTGTTGTTTGCTGAACACTGTGTTGTGTCTGTGAATGCGGCTTACCGTTACCGAACGTGTCACGGATTGATGACGTAAAACTGTCTGTACAAGTCTCTTTGCTTGCGTCCGTTTTTCGCGTCTGACAGTCGTACAGTCTGACATAATGACAACTGAGATGTATTACTATAATGTATTACATCGGGGATCATGTTCGTACAGTCTGACAAGCAACATTCGCAGAGGATTTTGAAAAATCGTACAGTGTGCAGGACCCTTTAGGCCCTGTTTAAGATGCGTTTTGGTCAATCTGCTCACAAGCAGACAAGGGAGACATATACCCGTTTACACCTGGTGTTCCTTCTTGTCCACTTTCAACCACTTTTTTCCTGATTTATTCGAGGGGAGGGATATGGACGGGTAAATGTGTTTATTTTTTCAGATTGTGGCGAGCAACGAGGCTGAGGGACCGTGAGAGCGGGACTCGTGTCTCACGGAGGAGTGATGGGATCATAAAGGAGGAGCGACGACAGTGAAGGAGGAGAGAGGACAAGGCCTGGAGTTTACGTTGTGTTTTGTTTACGCTTGGTTATGTGTGTGTGCGGCAGTCGTCCGTGAGGGGCTGCCACTTTTACTTTCAGTTTGTGTTTATTTTGAATTAAAGTATCGTGAATGTTCGCTGGTTCCCGCCACCTTCTTCCCATATGAACAAACTCTGTTACACAGATCTTTCGATCTAATGGGCAAAATAAGCTTGCTCAATTTACATATGAACATGCACAGAGATGACAGGAAAACATACGGAGAGAATCAGCTTTCGTTTCTGCTCTAACATCCGCAAGACCACGCTGAACGGTGAGTGTGTGTTAGAAATCAGGAATGGTGAGAGAACATTGTCCTTGGTAAGTTTTTCATCTTCAAACCAAACCAAATCCTGTCTGGCTAACACGCTTCCTATAACTTCCTATAATGTTTATGCATTAGGTTATTAGGTGGAGAATAGACCATCTTTTGTGGCTGTTTGAACACATTTGACCACATGAGCGTTCACACTACGAAAGCAATCCGGTCGAATGCGTTTTCAACTACCTCTGGAAGTGGTCGAAAGCTCAAAACGTTTTAGACCCTGTATACTCCTGTATTTATGTGATCCGATCAACCAAAATGCATCTTAAAGGTCCCATGGCAGGGCATTTTTCTATTATTTTATCATGTTTCCTGAGGTGTACTTATATTGTTAGTATGATTTTTACCATAAAAAAATGTCATAATTTAGAAATAAAAGACATTTTTTCTATACTGTTATTACCCCTCTGGCTGAATTTCCTGTTTCAAGGGGCGTGTCTGCTGTGAGACTTCCGTGAAAATGCCCACTGTTGTGATTGGCTGACATCTTTGCATTTGAAATGAGTGTTCGATTATGTTGCGGAGGGGGTGTGGTTTAGCGAGGCACTGCACGCACTGCAGGAGAGAGAGATGAGTTGTTGAGAGCTATTTGTAGCTGAGAGTTCTGAATAAACAGTTCCAGTCACGTCGACTGTCTTCTTCCACCTTATTCTACGCACTTTGTAACACATTGTAATGTACCATTACAGCCGTCGAGATGAACGAATCGTCAAAGTGTGGATTATAGCATTATTTTATGATCTATTCCTATCACATGAAAGGCTGCAGTGATGAGCATTGAGTACAGACGGTCTGTTGATCGCATGAATGCAGTCATTGCAACGCGTTCTCTCTCACAAAATGCTTTCACCACAACTAACAGCAAACACGATGTCGACATGAATACAGTAAGAGCTTTGTGCAGCATAACAGCGTCATTCATTATAATGACAGTTTGGGCAAGTGTGCAGATACACTCGCAACGTGTGATTGACAGCTCCGGACATTATAAAGAGTGTTCTTTGATCGTTCTCTGTAGTTGAATCACTTAAATAACAGATTTGTTTCATGCTACTAACAGAAACGAACATTTTAGTCACTGGCTTTATTCACTGATGCATTACGCTTAGGGTCATCAAACTTTGCCGTGAGCATATCAGGGCGTTTAAGCATTTGCGTTAAAACTGCAGCATACTTTGGGTTTGACACACCTGATCTAATGACACTCACTCTCTTGTCTACTGAGGTTTGCTACCACCACAGCAACACAAAAACTGTGTTTAGTTCATGCACTCACCCTCCCTCGCACCTGCAGTAAGTGGCAGCCCAGATCCTGCTGGACGGACTTTGACTTCAGCAGGGTGCGATCCAGCGTGGCCGAGCCCTTCTGGCACATTTGCCTGGTGGGTCCTAACGTAAGCGTGGACCAGGGTCCCCCTTTACTAAAGTTGCCATCAAAAATCGTCCCTCTCCCTCCTCCAACTCCACCGCTACCACTACCACCAGGTCCAGGGAGTGCCGGGAGCCCCTGGTGCTTCAGGTCACTGTTACTCTTTGAAGATTTCAGCGTGTGCTCGCTGATGGTGCTGTAGCCCTGCATGAAGTACCTGGACGCTACCTGGCCATCCGGCCCAGGTCCGGATCCCACCCCTTGCCGGCCCAAAGTCATCATGGCCACAGGGTTTCTATAGTTGCTTATATCACTGTCCAAGTCATCGGAACTCCAGTATCCGGACATATTTGATCGTGGCCTCCGTTTGGCCGTTCCTTCGCTCTTCGCTCGGTCTTTACTTTTACTCCGATGATGTTTGTCATCGCTGCCTGATGATCTGCTGTTGCGACCGTTCATGTTACTCTTGATGGCGGAGTTTTCCAGCGACTGAGATTTAGCAAAAAGTTTCTGGACGGAGTGAACTAAATAGCGGATTTTTCCCGGACTGTCCGTGCGCTGCTGTTGTTGCTGTTTCGTTGTTGCCACGGCGGTGCTGCGCTGGAACTGTAACGTGCTAAAGCCGTCCGGTTGCCCTGGCAGCTGTTTCTCGAACTGGTCCAGGAGGTTGGGTGGCAACCGGTTCATCTTTCCTGCCCCTAAATGCCAAAAGAGCAAGAGAGTCGATAATCAGGAAGAACTCTGGATCTTATTCACTTTAATTGTAATAAATGTAACCATGTATGTTGTGAAAAGTCTTAATGAAAAGCTTATAGAAGACAATTTTGACAGTCAAGTTTCTTACCTGATATAGTTGCGGATCCGCTGGTGATCATGGCGGTCCGTCCCACTCCGAGACCCATTCCCATGGACATAGATGTCCCCAGCGTCCCTGTGCTGATTCCCCCAATACTGTCGGCTGCCGAGTGGCCGAAATCCCCCTGATCAAAGTGCGAGTTGTAGTGGATCCGGGGGAAGGTGCTGCTGGAGGACAGCTGGTTGTTGAGGGGCATCAGGCAGTCGGGCGGAAGACCTCCCGGGCCAGAAGATGGGGAGAAGTGGTGCGGGTCCAAGGTTCCGTAGTGGTCCATGGCTGATGGTACGAGGAACGGGGTGTGAGACAGGGTGGAGGATGCAGACGGCGGGTACAGAGGGTCCAGGTGACTGGGAGTACGGGGCGGCTCGCAGTTGGACAGGTGACGGGTACGCTGGGGGGTGTAGCCTTTCATGGCAGAATGGGGCGATGCCCCCCCACCCTAGATGAGGAGCATGAGCCCACCGGGAAGAAACAGAAACCCTGGAGAAAAGCAGACAAGAGAAAGTATTAAAATATACACTGTAAAAAATATGCTTTTTAAATATAATTATTTGTAAAATTTAAAAGTTAATCCTACACCAAATGTTTTTTTTTCCAGTTTAGACCCATTTATTTGAAAGAGTTTGTGGTTGCTGAGTGTTAATTATTTATGAGCACTACTAATAATGATGGTTTGCAAACATTACTTGTCTTTTGTGATGGACTGACATGTCTACTGTCATGTGACTGCATTTACATGAAAGAAACCAATAATCTGCTCAACAAGTAAAACAAGCATTGTACTTGGCCACAATGCAATTATTGCTCGCTTTCACCGAGTGGTCAGTTCAGTAAAGTACAGTACAGTACGATTCGGGACGCTAAACCCCGATCCAGTTTGCATTTCCACTGACAACTGTACCCTTATGATAGGCGTGGTGTAGCGAAGAAGGAAGCGACACAGTAAACAATAATGAACGACATACAGTCTTGTTCTTGCTTATTGGCATGTGGCTGTTTGTCACAAAAAGAAGACACACTTTGTTTGAGCCAAGGCTGCAGGCGGCAAGGAAAAACACAGCCGAGATAGCATGCGCAAGTGACGATTTTCTGTAAACCAATCAATGTTCTGCAGTGAGTCTATAGCTCCAACTATTGTGCTAGTAGGTACCCCAATGGAAGGGTGCCAAAAAAGTGGTACGGTATGGTAATTAGGGTACCATTCACAACTTCTGACAATGGAAACAGCAAAAATTGCATACCATACTGAATTGTATTGAACCGTAATGCTCACTGGAAATGAGCCATTAGTGACATGACGTGAAGAATTTGTCCTCTGCATTTAACCAATCCAAGTTAGTGCACACACATTAGGAGCAGTGAGTAGTGAAAACACACACACTGTGAACGGTGGACACATACACCAGGAGCAGTGGGCAGCCATTTTTGCTCCTGGGGAGCGATTGGTGCCAGTAACGTTACCAATCTAACTCTCTAACCATTAGGCCACAACTGCCCTAGTCTCAGCCTAAGACGTGACGCCCACGGACCGCTGGCTGAACGTCTATTGCAAATGGCAGGGGTTTTCAAACTGGTCTCCGAGGACCCCCAGGGGTCCTTCAGGATGTTCTAAGGGGTCCCCAGAAAATTTCAGAGATTAAAAAGACAAAGCAACTACTGTTTAAGTCTACTTAACATTCTAACTGTTTCATGTCTAAATGTTTCTCTCCTTTCTTGCCGTATACATACTTTCCAGAATTGTATATGTTTGTTTTGTAACTTTCTAGTGAGTTTTTCTCAATATAGTCCCCTTTATCTTGCTCACTGGGGTTGTAAGGCAGTATTCTTAACACAGTACATAAGCTGCTTACATACATTTATTATAAGTTGCTTATACAAATAATTTTTAATTGAAAATGCCAATTTAAGTTTGGAAACAATATGTTGTTTTTTATAATGTCACACTTACTATTTATCTAACAGTTTAAATGTTTTTTCATACATAAATATATATACACTCACCTAAAGGATTATAGGAACACCATACTAATACTGTGTTTGACCCCCTTTCGCCTTCAGAACTGCCTTAATTCTACGTGACATTGATTCAACAAGGTGCTGAAAGCATTCTTTAGAAATGTTGGCCCATATTGATAGGATAGCATCTTGCAGTTGATGGAGATTTGTGGGATGCACATCCAGGGCACGAAGCTCCCGTTCCACCACATCCCAAAGATTCTCTATTGGGTTGAGATCTGGTGACTGTGGGGGCCATTTTAGTACAGTGAACTCATTGTCATGTTCAAGAAATCAATTTGAAATGATTAGAGCTTTGTGACATGGTGCATTATCCTGCTGGAAGTAGCCATCAGAGGATGGGTACATGGTGGTCATAAAGGGATGGACATGGTCAGAAACAATGCTCAGGTAGGCCGTGGCATTTAAACGATGCCCAATTGGCACAAAGAGTGTGCCAAGAAAATATCCCCCACACCATTACACCACCACCACCAGCCTGCACAGTGGTAACAAGGCATGATGGATCCATGTTCTCATTCAGTTTACGCCAAATTCTGACTCTACCATCTGAATGTCTCAACAGAAATCGGTACTTATCAGACCAGGCAACATTTTTCCAGTCTTCAACTGCAAATTGTAGCCTCTTTTTCCTATTTGTAGTGGAGATGAGTGGTACCCGGTGGGGTCTTCTGCTGTTGTAGCCCATCCGCCTCAAGGTTTGTGCGTGTTGTGGCTTCACAAATGCTTTGCTGCCTACCTCGGTTGTAACGTGTGGTTATTTCAGTCAAAGTTGCTCTTCTATCAGCTTGAATCAGTCGGCCCATTCTCCTCTGACCTCTAGCATCAACAAGGCATTTTCGCCCACAGGACTGCCGCATACTGGATGTTTTTCCCTTTTCACACCATTCTTTGTAAACCCTAGAAATGGTTGTGCGTGAAAATCCCAGTAACTGAGCAGATTGGGAAATACTCAGACCAGCCCGTCTGGCACCAACAACCATGCCACGCTCAAAATTGCTTAAATCACCTTTCTTTCCCATTCTGACATTCAGTTTGGAGTTCAGGAGATTGTCTTGACCAGGACCACACCCCTAAATGCATTGAAGCAACTGCCATGTGATTGGTTGATTAGATAATTGCATTAATGAGAAATTGAACAGGTGTTCCTAATAATCCTTTAGGTGAGTGTATATGGATTTTAGGAAGGGGGTCCCTCATAAAAGGTTCATCATATTTGGGGGTCCTTGGCATCATAAAGTTTGAAAACCCCTGGCATTTGGCACACTTATCTGGAGGATTTTCGTAGTCATCATCTGATTGGTTGAATTCTACAGGATGTCCGGGAGACGTGTGACGCGTTCTTTAACAGTTCGCCTGGAAACAAAGATGCCATGATGCTAAACCCCCTCATGGAAGAAGAAGGTGTCGTGTTTACAACTGTGACAATGAGCACTTATCAGGATCAATTAAATGCTTGATTTTCAAAAGTATGTGAAGTATGTAACGTTTGCGGCATAGATCTTTAAAATACGTCCAAGAGTTTTAGATTCTGGTCTATTATTAAAGGAACATCTACGTACCTTCTGCTGTCAGTCTGAAGGTCTGGCTACACAAGACTACGACTCCAACTCTTGTTCCTTACCCTAACCTTACCCATCACAATGAAGTGCCTAACCCGAACCCTTACCCTAAACCTACCCTTAACCTTCTTATAACCTTCTCCCTAAAACCAAGTCTTGACCCTCAAACAGGCCTTTAAAGGGGTCTCAGAAAACACACACACACACACACACACACACACACACACACACACACACACACACACACACACACACACACACACACACACACACACACTTCATTTAGTCACTCCTTCCTGTACAGTTTTATTCTTCCTTTTGACAATCAAAATGATGGTGGTATATCATGTGACAAAATCTTTCCAAAACCCATCTCTCTCATCACATGCCAGGATTGGGCTCACAGACGGGCTTCATGGAGGTAAATCGGATTGAAGCGCTTGATTGCCCAGACCGTCTGCGCCGCGGCATCACTCCTGCAAAACCTGCCTTCAGGAAACAAGCTTTAAGCTTTACAGGATCAAAATCCTGCCTCAGTATCTAGATGTGAAAGAGCAGCCAGAGACGGCAAACGGCACAGACGGCAGGAGACACGAGTGAGAGACACAGAAAAACAAAGAGTTAAGTGGACAGACGTGACAGTTGAAGCAGAGCCGCCCATCAGCGGGACACACACACAAAGCAACATGTTGCCTGTGAGATTTCAGCTGAAATGAGAGCAAAACAACCACAGGAGCCACAGATGAAGGCAGGTGATGGAACAGCAGAGAAAAGGTCATTAAATCTCAGAAGACGACAAAGATAAAAGAGCTTAACATGCTGTTTCCTGCAAAACGCACACACTTACACTGCAAAAACATGTTCTTAATCTTGTTAAACATGTAAAACTATATAAATGTACTTAAAGTCACAATTAAACTGAAATTGCACTAGCCTTTCATATTGTGACATTTATCAGAGTGAAAAGGTTCTGGTACAAGAACAAATGTAGGGCGAATTGATTGGATGGTTGTGGTTTGCTATTGGTGGATCTCATGTGAGTGACAGGTTGCCCCGCCCTCGTCATCAGAGAAGAGAAGAGATGTCACTGCAAGTGGAGGGGAAGATATTCAGATTTAAAGGGATCGTTCACCCAAAAATGAAAATTCTGTCATCATTTACTCACCCTCAAGTTGTTCCAAACCTGAATGAGTTTCTTTGTTCTACTGAACACAAAAGAAGATAGTTTGAAGAATGTTTGTAACCAAGCAGATAGAGCAACCATTGACTACCATAGTAGGGGAAAAAATACGATGGTAGTCAATGGTTGCTGCTCTGTTACAAACATTCTTTTGTGTTCAGCAGAACAAAGAAACTCATTCAGGTTTGGAACAACTTGAGGGTGAGTAAATGATGACAGAATTTTCATGGGCAAACTATCGGGTGAACTATCCCTTTAAGATTATGAGGCACATGAATTTAAAACAATAATGATATTGGATAAATGGATAAATCCTTTATGACAAATGCTGCAATATTCCATAAAAAATAAGAATGGTCCATTTTGATTTCATGGTGACTTTAACAATGCAGATATTAGTTATTATTCTAATATAGTGTGAGGATTACTCATAAGTAACCTCTTATACTTATATAGGCCCCATGTTTGTTTGGTTTATATTACTTGTATACATGTTTATGTTTCTTATTGTTTGTACAAATATGATTTGTGGTTATCTTTTTCTGGTCTAAAAGTGCACATTTAGATTAGAGATAAGACACCAAGAGTTTTTGTTTTATTTCTTTATTTAGAACTGCTACATTAGCATTATGGTGACATTTTCTAAGTTTACCTTTTGTCTCCTGGTTCATGGCTGCAGCATGGTTCCGGGGGGGTGGGGTTTAAGAGGAAGTGCAGCCTTCCTGTTCCTCATTTTATGCCATTCTGAGGGATTCTGGGTAATGTAGGCATAGCCTATTGTCCAGTGGGAGCGGGGGGGGGGGGGGGGGGGGGTCATTGTTTCATTGTTCCAGTTGTTTATGTTGTTAAATGTATTGTATTGTTTATTATTTGTATTTTGGTTCTTGTAATATTTGTTATTTGTATTTTGATGTTTTATTTCCACATGTTAAGGTTTATTTATGTATTTATGTGTGTATGTGTATATACACTGTCTATTCCTTTATTGGGAAATGGTTGAACCCTGCAGCATAAGAGGATTCAGTTTGTCTGTTCTGGGGGGTTGTTGGTGAGGGACTTCCGTGAGGAAGGTCACCTGTAAGGTTCCGGCATCACGATGTGGTGATGGCAAGTCTGTAAATAAAAGCTTTAAGCTGACGACAAGCAGTGTCTCCTGCCTTTTTCTCTGGTCATGTCCTCACATATAGCCACATGCATCAATTATCAGGCTCCAAGTAGATTTTGAAAAGTGGAGAAAATTACCAAAATTCCTGCTGATGCTGGTGATTTAGAGGTCAATATCAACACAGATTAACAGTTTAGATGTTTTATTTAGATACAGCGCCACCTAGAATCAGAACAAGAACCACATGTCCTCAAATGTTTATTTTCCCCAGACACAATCTAACAGTTTATGAGCCTTCCCTAAAAATATATCTTCTAAACAAAATGTGTTTTGATATTTTTTGTCATAACCATCTCAGTCCAATTCTCATAGAGTGTATCTCACATGATTCATTTGTCTGATGTTGTGTTGTTCATGCCTTGTGTGTTGTTCTGTTGTGTTGTATTTTCTTTAGCCTGAGGATCTGCTCAGACTCTAATAAACATGAATTAGTCTGATGCTGCCGTCAAACACACACCTCTGTTCATTGGAGAATTAAAACACAGTCTGCACAGATTGTTAGTGTGAATGTTTGACTCTAGTGTACAGGCCATATTTTTCAGACTTGTTGGTCAAGCATCACCATCTGCTGTGGAGTGTGAGGTGTGTTTAGCACAGGTGGGCTCTGATACAACACACACACACACACACACACACACACACACACACACACACACACACACACACACACACACACACACACACACACACACACACACACACACACAGTTTTATTAAATATGTAACAGCAGGTCTCTGTCCATCAAGGGGTCTGAAAAACAGGCTGCTCACTCATTCTGACAGCAGGGGGTGCCAAGAGGCAAAACATGGTGCTGGACCACCTGAAATCAAACAAAAACTCTCCTCAAGAAAGACGCTGGAGATGAAGTAAAATAAAGTCAGATATGCAGTAATAAGCATCTGTTTCCACCTCTAAATACAAATACATTGATCCAGTCTACCCAGTGTAAAAGTGTTTGGACACTTAAGTCATACTCCAATGTTAATTTCATTATATAATAAAATATTCAATCAAATGCCTGTAAGTGTGCACTACAGGACACTTTTCTTCATCATGTTTGAAGTCTCAATACCGGTATATTCAATCATTTGGTGTTCAACAAAAAGCCATTCTTCTACAGATCCTGATCACAGGTTGTGCAAATGACCCTGAATACACACACACACGATCATCATCATCTCAAAGCATCAATTTGCCAGAGAAACATCTCAGTCAGACTGAGGAAACCATCTGTTCCCCTCACCACCCCACACACACAATCTCTCTCACACCTCTTTCTCACTTTCTATCACTCTCTTTCCCCCCCAGACTCCATCCACCCAGAAAATAAAAACTTGCATCATCATATAAAACATCTGACACATAGACAGACAGACAGACAGACAGACAGACAGACAGATAGATGATAGATAGATAGATAGATAGATAGATAGATAGATAGATAGATAGATAGATAGATAGATAGATAGATAGATAGATAGATAGATAGATAGATAGATAGATAGATAGATAGATAGATAGATAGATAGATAGATAGATAGATAGATAGATAGATAGATAGATAGATAGATAGATAGATAGATAGATAGATCAGTCAGGGTGCTCATGCTGACCCCTGTCCACCACCGAAAGCGCCAACAGTGGCACGTGAGCATCAGAACTGGACCACAGAGCAATGGGAGAAGGAGGCCTGGTCTGATGAATCACATTTTCTTTGACATCAAGTGGATGGCCGGGTGCGTGTACGTCGCTTACCTGGGGAACACATGGCACCAGGTGCACTCTGGGAAGAAGGCAAGCCGGCGGAGGCCGTGTGATGCTTTGGGCAATGTGGATGTTGGATGTTACTTTGACATTTACCTAAGCATTGTTGCAGACCATGTACACCCTTTCATGAAAACGGTATTCCCTGGTGGCTGTAGCTCTTTCAGCAGATAATGCGTCCTGCCACAAAGCAAACATGGTTCAGGAATGGTTTGAGGAGCACAACAATGAGTTTGAGGTGTTGACTTGGCCTCTAAATTCCAATCGAGCATCTGTGGGATGTGCTGAACAAACAAGTCCGATCCATGGAGGGCACACCTCGCAACTTACAGGACTTTAAGGATCTGCTGCTAACATCTTGGTGCCAGATACCACAGCACACCTTCAGGGGTCTAGAGGAGTCCATGCCTCGATTGGTCAGGGCTGTTTTAGCAGCAAAAAGGGGACCAACACAATATTAGGATCGGTGTAGATGAATGGACAGACAGACAGACAGACAGAAAGACAGATAGATTAGATAGATAGATAGATAGATAGATAGATAGATAGATAGATAGATAGATAGATAGATAGATAGATAGATATGCCCTCTTCACAGCCAATCAGAACATATTTGATGTTTCATATACATCTACATTTACATGTACAAGTGAGAATCACATGAGCTGAAGTAATTGGGTGGCCAGAGCGCCACCACTGAAATTAGAAACAGAGTGACCAATAACCTGTTCTGGTTCTTGTAGCAATCGCGGCCCGTTAAGACAAAAACTCATTAACACGGAGAGATTTTATCACTAATCGCATCGCGCCTGCTAAGAAGACGGTGTCAGAGACGGTCAGATGTGTTATTAGCTCATTATCTACTTCAAGTGAAGCATTTCCCGCTTGTGGACTAGAAAATGTGTGCTGGTCTCCTAATAAAACAGGCTCCTTTTCCTTTCTGTATTCTTCAGCCCGTTGACAGGCTTCAGTAAATTCTTTGGTCCCCACTTTTTTCTCTTTTATGTTGGAACAAAATGTCAAAATCAGCATGGCATCTTTAATTACAGCATGTGAGCATGAGGCATATCTCTGCATGTGTGTGTGTTTCCAACAAACTACACATCATTTAAAGTAGTCCAGCATAATATACTTCTACTACACTACAAGATCATACAGTCAATTAAGCAACAGTTTTTACAGTATTAAAAAACACAGTATTTATTCATATGACCTACTGCCCAACACATAAAAAAGGTTACCTTTTACAAACCAGAATCACAAAAAAATAACAAATCTTACTGAGCAAAAAGCTCATTTATTTCTCTATAAGTGCTTAACGATGTAATATGATACAAGGTCAAAAGCAATTATTTCATTGAGATAATAATGAGCTCTTTCAAAGAGGCCGTGTTTGCATAATGTGCTCGCTGTGGAGATTAATAACGAGAATGTGAATTTTAAAGTCAAAATTTACAAGTTTAATGCAAACGGTGTGCTATGGAGCGTATGACACCAGCTGAGGACACAACGGCAAAGGACAAGCAAAACTTTTATCTGAAGACCCTTCAAGTTCACTCATAACAATGGCGAGGTATCAAGATGGTAATATATGGTATTTTGGTATGAAACGATGAGTTATTAAAAACGTACTTACATTTGTAGGTCATCCTAATTCTGAGCGCCGAAACCAGCAGGTGAAATTTTCTGTTGAAACAAAACACACACGAGTCATTAGCATATATGCAAAACCAATACAGATCAGTATTATGTTCATGAGACTGAGCTCTCGTTTAGAAAGGAATGAACTGTTCTGAAAACAACAGTGGTGCTGTCATGGGACGGGTGGATGTTTTATGGATGTGTAAGAGGAACAGAATCTCTGTCATCAGTCTTTACCTGTTACTCTATGAGCTCACCTTCATGCATATTTAATGCAACATCACAATGCCTTTAAAGTTTCGCAGGGTGAAGTTTCATGACCTAAAACGTTGCGTCTGAGTAATATGTAGATGCCTGCGTGCTGAAGATTACTCTCTCCCTGCAGAACACCGACACCATCCATATTCATGGGATTAGTACAAAACACTATTAATATACATGAAAATCACACACTCTCACTGCAGCGCACCGCTGTGCTACACAACAACAGCTGAGAAATCTACTACACAAGTGAAAAGTGGGGAAAAAACATGACAAATGAAATGGAAACAGACGGCATACTTTCACATTTGCTGTGTTTCTGTGAACAACTCTTCAGTGTTAGTTTAAAGGTCCCGTTCTTCGTGTTTTTTTGAAGCTTTGATTGTGTTTACAGTGTGCAATATAACATGTGTTCATGTTTCGCGTGTAAAAAAACACAGTATTTTTCACACAATTTACTTATCTGTATACCGCTGTTTTCACTGTCCTAAAAACGGCTGATGAGTTCCTTGTTCTATGAAGTCTCTCCTTCAGAAATACGTAACGAGTTCTGATTGTGCCAGCGGTTCCTGTGTTGTGATTCGACAGCAGCTTAGCGCAAGTTGTACGGAAAGGTCACGCCTCTTAACGGGAGATGTATGCGCTCAATGATCTCTACAGCGTCCCTGGGAAAGCCAAACAAAGGTGATTTGACTCCGGGATGAAAATAACAGAGTCTCGACGACATGGCGACAAACACACTCAAGCTACAGTTCCTTTTCTCCACGCGACACGTCCTCTTCTCCACGTGGGACAGCAACAAGACCACGCCCCCTTTTTTCGCGTATTCTTGTGGGCGGAGGTTAATCTGTTCTACTGTTCTACTGACGTCATTTATGAAGGAAGTACCAGGATGTAGTCCAAGCCAGCCGTTAGCTGTAGGCTTTGAAAGGGAACTTCTGTTAAATAAAATATCTCGCTTGGCATTGAACTTTGAGCTTTATAATTTTACAGGTATTATTTATGCTCTAACAGCAACATTACACACTAACTAAAGTTTGAACAGTGGGATCACGAAGAACGGGACCTTTAAATATATACAATACTGTTTTTTTATTATTATTTTTTTTTTTTAGCAGTTGCATAAAATTGAGTTGTTGTGACAGTAAAGACATTTATAACGTTATAAATGCTTGTTCTTTTGATCTTTCTATTTATCCAAGAATCCTTAAAAATGTATCACGGTTTATATCAAGCAACTGTTTTCAACACTGATAATAATCATAAATGTTTCTTGAGCACTAAATCATATTAGAGTGATTTCTGAAGGATCGCTTTGATCACAGGAATAAATTACATTTTACATATATTCAACATAGAAAACTATGGAAACTTGTATCCGCCACTGAATAAAAACGTATCACGCAATTGTGAGAAATTATCTTAATTATCTTTTTTTTTTTATTCCGTTCCGTCCGTCTGCGGCTATTTTAAATTGTAATAATATTTCACAATATTACTGTTTTTAACTAGACTAGGTAAACCCAGCCTGATCTGCCGGCGATTTCTACTGCTTCTGTTACACTTTTGCAGGAACCAATCACAGACTGGCTTATCCACCTGACGCGCTATTTGCGGGTTAGACACGATGACGGATAGAGAAGTGATGGGTCGCTGCCCGTTGATCACGCCTCTTGTGGTCTGATTGGTTGAAGGACTATCCAATTGCGTACAGAGTCATTTGAACTATGCTCGTTGATCACGCCTCTTGTGCAGTAGAAAATACAGAGCAGACTCCCCAGACCAATGTTCAATCTTAAACTGAGCTTGGTCTGGTGATGGCCAGACAAGTTTTTAACTTGATTTTTGATCCTTGGAGAGAAAGCATTTAAAAATCTTTCCGACCAATTACTTTAGATGGTACCACATTATGTGCATTTCTAGGTTATAGACTTTTAAATAAATTGTTATTTTTACAAAATGAGAGCAAAGCAAAAAAGTATGCAATGATAAGGGAAACATATCAGGCCATGACAGCACACAAAGACAACTAACACAACACAAATAACTTGCACAAACAGAAAGGACAGCTTGCCATCTTACAATTGCCTTTTTGTGATATCTGTGTGTGTGTGTGTGTGTGTGTTTGTTTTTGTGATTTATGAGGATACAAATTTGTATAATGACACGGGTATTACGACGTAAACATGAAATATGAGGACATTTCATATGTCCTCATATTTAAAATAGCTTTAAAAACATACTAAACTATGTTTTATAAAAATTTTAAAAATGCAGGATGCTTCCTGTGATGGGTAGGTTTAGGGGTAGGGGTTGTGTGGGTGTGTGTGTGTGTGTGTGATGGGTAGGTTTAGGAGTAGGAGTAGTGTAGGGGGATAGAATGTACAATTTGTACAGTATAAAAACCATTACACCTATGGAAAGTCCTCATAAAGATAGCAAAACAAACCTGTGTGTGTCTCTGTGTGTGTGTGTTTTTCTATCCTGGTGGGGACTTCAACCTGAATGCACACAGATTCATGGGGACTCGTGTCACCTTGGGGCCCTAAATTGAGGTCCCCATGCGAAAACAAGCTTAAATCATACAGAATAAGGTTTTTTGAAAATGTAAAAATGCCTGTAGTTTTGTGTGATTGGTAGGTTTAGGGGTAGGGTTAGTGAATATACAGTTTGTACAGTGGGCCTATAAACATCATTATGTCTATTTAACGTCCCCATAAAACATGGAAACCAGCGTGTGAGTGTGTGTGTAATTGCATCCGGTCTTACTACATTCCTAATTAATCCAATCAATCATCTCACAGACTTAATTATGCCACAGATGCAAAAATGATTCCAGGGTCAATGTGACGATAAGACAATCTCAGGCAAGACATCATACACACAGTTCTAGCTTGTGGTAATTGCTGTGTTTTTTCTATTTTTATTGTTGATTCTTAAATCTACTTCATTGAGGCTAGAACTAGCAGGGTTAAAAATCTCTATGATTTCATCTTTCCAGTTCCTGCTAAACTTACTTGTGAGCCTCATCCTAAAGACTAACACTTCTCAGCGGAAACGTCCTGGTGCTAAAGGAAAAACCGCTGCATTTTTAAAATAAAACATTTACATTTTAATGAGCCACTTTTCCAGTTGAGGATTCTCCCTAAAGGAGGCAATTTTAAGATTCTAGTACAGTTGGGCTGAAAACATCGCTCACTAAACCCTTGAAGTGTCCTGCTGTGTGTCTGCGGCATGATGGATGATCTCATGTTCGCATTACAGAAGGACACGTCTGAACATGAAGCCCCATGGAGAACATCACAGTCTCTGAGTGGTCTCTCTTTGCTCTGATGTTTCAAGGCCAGGCTGTACGACGGCAGCAAGAAAAATATACCATTTCTATTTTAATATTACATCACTTTTAAAGTGGCCATATTATGCCCTTTTTGTTTTGGGTCTCTCTTTTGGGTTTTCATGCTTGAATGTTCATTATTTTTCTCATATTCTCCATTGTTGCATCTCCTCTCTTCCCAGTTTGTCAGTAACGCTCTGGGCTGCGTTTCCCAAAACCATCGTAAGCTTAAGTTGATCGTAGAACAATTGCCACCAATGGTCTCTACGATCAACTTAGGCTTACGATGGTTTTGGGAAACGCAGCCCTGTTTAGTTCCTGTCTTAAGTCCTGTCCTGCTCTGATTGGTTGGCTGGAGCAGTGTGTTGTGATTGGTCAAGTGCTTTGAGTCTGTTAGGGAAATGTCTCATCTCTCATGTCTCATGTTTCAACCAAGTGGCAACCTCCCCCAGTTTCTCTTGAAGCCAATACGGAAGTGACTTAAAGGGTTAGTTCACCCAAAAATAAAAATTCTGTCATTAATTACTCACCCTCATGTCGTTTGACACCCGTAAGTCCTCCGTTCATCTTCAGAACACAAATGAAGATATTTTTGTTGAAAGCTGATGGCTGAGAAAGGCCTCAGATAGGCCTCCATTGGCATTCAGTACATTCACACTCACAAGACCCATAAAAGGCACTAAAAACGTTGTTACAAAGTCCATCTCACTACAGTGGCTCTACAATAATTTTACGAAGTGACGAGAATAGTTTTTGTGCGCAAAAAAAAAATCTAAATAACGACTTTATTCCACAAGTTCCTGTTTTCCGTGTATGCCTCGGACGTGAACTCACGAAGCACCACGGCGCATGCACGAGAATATTACGCAGACCCGGCGTTCGGACACATGACCCAGAAGCGAGCAGGAGATGTGTTTACAAGCAGAGGAAGACGCTCTGTATCTAAGCTGTTGAATTCTACATTGATCGTGCTTTAGGTCTCGGCGTAGAGCTCAAAATGGGACTAAAGTGTGCATTTCATGGATTCCCGAACGCCGGCGCTACGTCATATTCTCGCGCATGCGTCGTGGTTCGTGAGTTCATGGCAGAGGCCAAAACAGAAAACAAGGACGTGTTGAATAAAGTCGTTATTTTGATTTTCTTTTGCGCACAAAAACTATTGTCGTCGCTTTGTAAAATTTTTGTAGAGCCACTGTAGTGAGATGGACTTTGTAACAACGTTTTTTGTGCCTTTTATGGGTCTTGTGAGTGTGAATGTACTGAATGCCAATGGAGGCCTATCTGAGGCCTTTCTCAGCCATCAGCTTTCAACAAAAATATCTTCATTTGTGTTCCGAAGATGAACGGAGGACTTACGGGTGTCGAACGACATGAGGGTGAGTAATTAATGACAGAATTTTCATTTTTGGGTGAACTAACCATTTAAACTGCAATTAATTGACTGGCCACTAGGGACAGGCTCCAAAGGGAGCAGAATGTCATTGAGCTCCATGTTAAAATGCCCTAATTTACAGCAGAAAAAAACAAATGGTGGTTTTGGTCTATATATCTAGTTTTGCCCTTCATGACAACTGTGAGGGGGGTGAATTTTTTTTATTACTCATTCGTTTACATTATATAAAGCCTTAAAGTTCTGCATATTAAGGGCGTGGTCACTTTGAGTGACAGGTGGATTGTCGTTTGTCTGCTGTCTAGTCATCACGTCACCTCAGCTCCACCCACGCCCCGCCTCTTCGCTCATTTTCAGTTATCCGGGTGTGTCGCGCTGCTAAGATGGCAACGGCCAGCTCGACCCTACTTTACACTTCAAACCTGCTCTTCAGAATCCTATGGGTGACGTCACGGACACTACGTCCATATTTTTTTACAGTCTATGGTTTCAACACACTACTAACTAACTCAGCCAGGCCCCACCCCTTTATTCTGCATATGAATGATGTAAATTAGGAATATTGTGACGTGTTCATTCCTGGAAGAAAACGTCTCGGTTACGTATGTAACCCTCGTTCCCTGAGGAGGGAACGGAGACGTACGTTAGTGACTAACGAATGGGGGTTTCGCTTAGAAGCCAATTATCTTCGAGAATTCAACAGCGCCCAATGGCAGTGCCAATGCCATGGGCATGCGGAATTTGCATGCGTAACTCCGCCCCACCTCGTGGGTATATAAGGAAGTACGCTGGCAACATCGCATTATGTTACTGCTGCAGGAGCCAAGACTGAACTCCGCGTTCCAGCAGCACGACTGACGTGGCAGAGGAAACGTACGTCTCCGTTCCCTCCTCAGGGAACGAGGGTTACATACGTAACCGAGACGTTCCCTTTCGTTCAGTCACTACGACGTACGTTAGTGACTAACGAATGGGGGTTCCAATACAACAACGCCACTCAGCCGTCATCCAGTGCCCTGCGTAAGTGAGAGTACCCTGCCGTAAGACTAGTACGGACGAAGGACTCCCACTTATCACAGGAATACCAAGGTACACTGGGAAGCATATCCCAGTGAGGGAATGCCAAGATGCCTACCCGTGGGGAGGACTTAAGAATACACATATGACCCGCTAAGGGCTGCATATGGAAGATCTCTAGGGTACCAGCCGAAGGTGGATTTTTAACCCTAGGGGAGGCAGGGACTTGCCGAGGGAAAGACACCTGCTCGCTGAGGAGGCTTACGGTGGGAATACTCGTGTGGGGGTCGCCAGAGGGGAACCATGCACACGGAGCACCTGGCCGGACATGAGGGTCTGGGCTCGAAAGGGCAGACTGAACTGATGTCGGCGTCAGCAGTGCTGGAGGAGCTCAGGGCTCTCGGGGAGCTCACCTGAGGAAAATATCGCACGTATCCAGTCCTTGGAGTGGAATGGCGAGCAAGCGAAGACACCTGAGCCTGGCCCATTACCGGCCACCCGTAGGGGCGAGTACATAGTCGGACACTGGCTCCACTCGGAGATTGTAGAATCTGGCGAATGTGTTGGGTGTCGCCCAGCCTGCAGCTCTGCAGATGTCTGTTAGCGAGGCGCCATGCGCTAAAGCCCAAGAGGAGGCCACACTCCGAGTGGAGTGTGCCCTAACCCCAAGGGGACATGGTCGACCTTGCTGCTGGTAAGCCAAAACAATGGTGTCCACTATCCAGTGAGACAACCTCTGTTTCGAGAGAGCACTTCCCTTCCGCTCTCCACCATAACAGACAAAGAGCTGGTCTGAGGTCCTGAAACATCGCGTACTGTCTACATAGGCGCGGAGAGCGCGTACTGGACAGAGCAATGCCAAGGCTGGGTCTGCCTCCTCCAAAGGCAGCGCTTGCAGGTTCACCACCTGGTCTCGGAACGGAGTGGTGGGAACCTTGGGCACATATCCGGGCCGGGGTCTCAGGATCACGTGAGAGTTAGCCGGCCCGAACTCTAGGCACGCTTCGTCAACCGAAAATGCTTGCAGGTCCCCGACCCTCTTAAGCGAGGCCAATGCGGTCAGCAGAGCAGTCTTCATAGACAAGAATTTAATCTCAGCTGACCGCAAAGGCTCAAATGGAGGCCTCTGCAGAGCACTTAAAACTACTGAGAGGTCCCAAGAGGGTACGAGAGGAGAGCGAGGAGGATTCAGTCTCCTCGCCCCCCTCAGGAACCTGATGATCAGGTCGTGCTGACTTACCTTTTTGTCCCCCAGGAGATCGTGGTAGGCAGATATTGCGGCCACATACACTTTAAGGGTGGAAGGAGACAGCCTTCGTTCCACCCCCTCCTGGAGAAACGATAGCACAGACCCGATCGGGCATTTCCAGGGGTCTTCTTGGCGGGAAGAGCACCATGTGACGAAGAGGTTCCACTTCAAAGCATAGAGACGTCGTGTAGACTCAGCTCTAGCCGAAGTGATGGTAGCGACCACCGCAGGTGGAAGACTACTCAAACCTGCCGCGTCCCGTCCAGAAGCCACACGTGGAGCTTCCAGAACGCCGGACGCGGGTGCCAAAGAGTGCCCCGTCTCTGAGAGAGAAGGTCCGGTCTCAGAGGGATAGGCCAGGGAGGGGCTGTCGCAAGGAGTAGAAGTTCTGGGAACCAGGTCTGGCCGTGCCAATACGGGGCGACCAAAATGACCTGCTCCTTGTCCTCCCTGATCTTGCACAGTACCCGTGCAAGAAGGCTCACTGGGGGAAACGCATATTTGCGTAGCCATGACGGCCAGCTGTGCGCCAGTGCATCCGTGCCGAGGGTGCCCTCGGTCAGAGAATAAAACAGGGAGCAATGGGAAGAGTCCTGGGAGGCAAACAGGTCTACCTGTGCGTCGCCGAACCGTTCCCATATCAGCTGAACCGTCTGGGGATGGAGTCTCCACTCTCCGGGGAGGGGCTGAATCCGTGACAGCTCGTCGGCTGAACAGTTCAACTCTCCCGGGATGTGGACAGCACGAAGGGACCTCAGGTGCTTCTGACTCCATAGAATGAGATGGCGGGCGAGTTGAGACATACGGCGGGAGCGTAGACCGCCCTGGTGGTTGATGTACGCTACTACGGCCGTGTTGTCTGTCCTGACTAGTACATGTTGACCCCTCAGCAACGCTCGGAAGCGGTGCAGGGCGAACCGTACTGCCAGTAACTCGAGGCAATTGACATGCAGAAGGCGCTGGGGTCCTGTCCAGGAGCCCGCGGCTGCTTGTCCATTGCACATGGCACCCCACCCGGTGGATGACGCATCTGTTGATACAACAGTATGCTGGGAAACTCGTTCTAAGGACACTCCGGTCCGTAGAAACTTGAGGTTCGACCACGGGGTGAGAGTCTGTAAGCAGGCCCGAGTCACTTGTACCCGGAGCGTGCCAGACCGCCATGCCCATCTCGGGACTCGATCGCGTAGCCAGTGCTGAAGCGGTCTCATATGAAGCAATCCGAGCGGCGTCACCGCGGCTGCAGATGCCATATGCCCCAGGAGCCTCTGAAATAGTTTCAGTGGAACCGCATTCTTGCCCTCGAGTTGACGAAGGGAAGTCAGCAGAGACTGCGCGCGCTCGCTCGAAAGCTGCGCGCACATGGCGACCGAGTCGATATCCATACCGAGAAAAGAGATCCTCTGCGCGGGGCAAAGTTTGCTCTTCTCCCAGTTGACCCGAAGGCCCAGACGGGCTAGGTGATGGAGCACCTGATCTCTGTGTCCGCAAACCTGCTCCCGAGAGTGACCCAGTATGAGCCAGTCATCGAGGTAATTCAGGATGCGAACCCCGTGCTGCCGAAGGGGCGCAAGGGCTGCCTCGGCAATCTTCGTAAAGACGCGAGGGGACAGAGATAGCCCGAATGGTAGAACTGCGTACTGATATGCCCGCCCCTCGAAAGCAAACCGTAGGAACGGTCTGTGTCGAGGTAGAATGGAGACATGGAAGTAGGCGTCCTTCAGGTCGATCGCTGCAAACCAATCGTCTGGACGAACGCATTCGAAAAGGCGTTTCGCTGTCAACATCTTGAACGGAAACCGGTGAAGGTATCGGTTCAAGACGCGCAGGTCCAGGATTGGCCGTAGCCCACCGGTCTTTTTGGGTACGATGAAGTACGGGCTGTAAAACCCGGCGTTCATCTCGGCTGGAGGGACAGGTTCGATCGCACCCTTCGCCAGTAGGGTGGCAATCTCCGCTCGCATGACGGGGGCATTGGCCCCGATCATAGTGGAGCGGACTCCCCGGAAGCAGGGAGGAACCTGCGCGAACTGAATCGCGTAGCCGCGCCTGATTGTCCGCGCGACCCAGCGGGACAGCCCTGGAAGCTGAAGCCAGACTTCCAAAAACTGCGCCAGCGGGGTCATTCGGAGCACAGACGTACCCGGTGTGGGCTTGCAGCGATGCAGCGTCACCGGCCCGGACATGGGAGGCTGAGGGGCGTCCCGGTGCGGGGGCACGGTTGACTGCTGCGTCCTGACAGAGGAGACCAGGGAAGGACGCACGTTCCACTGGGGTCTGCTCTGCCAGGAGGCTGGCGACAGAGTGGGATGCGAGTGGCGGGACCCGTGGGTGGCGCGCACTGTCATCGCCGGACTCTGTGGGCTCAGGGATGGGAGTGTTAATTCTTTCTTTGACCAAATTGGGCCAGCAGCTGAACAAAGGATTCTCCCCCGGCCCTCCACCGGGGGAAGGAGTGGTCCTGCTACCATCTCCTCGAAAGAATTTCCCATCCCTGAGCCGTCCGTCTCAGGAGCGCCGCTTGGCCTGGCGTTTAGCGGGGCGCGGGGCGGCCTGAGGGGACTTGGACGCCTTCCTACGGCTTCCTCCGCGACCCGGCCCGGGTGAAGGCTGCTGCTTGGACCGGGTGGGAGGGGCGGGAGCCTTAGGAGGGCGTCCTCGGCGTGGAGCAGACTGAGGCGACTGTGCCGGCGGCTGGGTGGAGGCAGCAGCTGGCCGCCGGGGCAGTACGTGTTTTATAGCCTCAGTCTGCTTCTGGGCGATTGAGAACTGTTGGGCAAAGTCCTCAACCGCCCCGCCGAAGAGGCCGGCCTGGGATATGGGGGCATCGAGGAACCGGGTTCGCTCGGTGTCCCGCATATCTGCCAGGTTCAGCCAAAGGTGACGCTCCTGGACCACGTTTGTGGACATCACTTGACCCAGGGAGCGTGCGGTCACCTTCGTCGCCCGGAGAGCGAGGTCGGTGGCGGCACGCAGCTCATTTAAGAGCCCCGGATCAACTCCACCCTCGTGCATGTCCTTGAGGATCCTGGCCTGGTAGACCTGAAGGATCGCCATGGCATGCAAAGAAGCGGCGGCCTGCCCCGCGGCTCTGTGCGATTTCGCCACCAAGGTTGATGTGAATCGACAGGCTTTGGAGGGGTGCTTTGGATCGCCGCGCCAAGTTGAAGCGCTCTGAGGACACAGTTGCATCGCAACAGAACGTTCAACTGGGGGGACCCCAGTGTACCCTTTAGCCGCCGCCCCATCGAGGGCGGAGAAGGCAGAGGAAGTCGCTGACCGGTCACGGGAAGACAACGGGGACTTCCAGGACCGCGCGAGTTCCTCATGCAGCTCGGGAAAGAAAGGTATTGGGGGCGGGGACTGACGGTTGTCAGCGCGGGCTCCCAAAAACCAATCATCGAGCCTTGAGCGTTCGGGACAGGGCGGAGGGTTCCACTCTATCCCTAAGCTCGCGGCTGCCCGAGACAGCATGGCTGTCAGCTCTGGGTCCGACTCGGGCAATGCTGGAACGCCCGAAGGCGGCAACACAGCCGAGTCATCATCCTCAGAGGACTCGAGCCCACCTTGTGATGCGGTGACCGACATCGCATCCTCCTCTGGAGCGCCAAACGAGATGCGCGGGGGGGCCGAAGCAGGCCCTGCGATCTGCGTCTGGACACTCGCGGGTTGCAGTGTGCAAGACGGGGGTGTGGCCCGAGGCATGAGCGTCGGGGCTTTGTTCCACACCGTAACCGTCAGGTCACCCTGACCACCAGCCGAAGTACTGGGCCTCGGGGACTCAGTAGATCGGGGTGTGGTAGAGGGGACTCTCACTTCTTTACGAAGGTCATGGAGTCTTGACCGCAACACCGCGATGGTCATATTCCCGCAGTGGGAACATGACTCATCCACAAACGCTGCCTGGGCATGCTGAAAGCCCAAACATACCAGACAGTGTTTGTGCCCATCAGAAGAAGAAAGCAACCGGCCACACCCAGAAGTACACGGACGAGACATCCTGAAAAGGACGCGTCACGTGCAAGCTCTTTTAGGAGAGGAAAGCCTCGCAGAGAACGCCGAAGCGCCCAGCGACCACACACCAGCTGTCAGACGGACCACTGCGCAGATCAGCAGGCAGGCAGTATGATGATCACTGGAACGCGCCGTAACACCAACGCCTCTGGAAAGCTGCTCGTCTCAAAGCTTTGTCGAAGACTCAGGATCAGGCTTGAAGGAGTGAAGAGATACTCTTGGCTCCAAAGCAGAAACATAATGCGATGTTGCCAGCGTACTTCCTTATATACCCACGAGGTGGGGCGGAGTTACGCATGCAAATTCCGCATGCCCATGGCATTGCCATTGGGTGCTGTTGAATTCTCGAAGATAATTGGCTTCTAAGCGAAACCCCCATTCGTTAGTCACTAACGTACGTCGTAGTGACTGAACGAAAGGGAACTCAAGACTACTGGGAGTTCAGAAAAAGTGACACTGATATAGAAGATAGAGGACTTTGGAACTTTTGAAGAGCTCTTTCAGGCTCAAACTGCAACATTACACACTAAAGAAAGATGAACATGGAAAAAAGCATAATAGGTCCTCTTTAATATATATTTTTTTGCATTAAAATTCTATGTAACCATCAAGTGCTCTGGTGTCGCTAAGCTTTCAGCCACAGAATGAATCTTTGAAAGCATCACACATTATTTGCATGTACTGTAGTAGTGCATTTGAATATTTCACGACCGTTGTCACATCGCGTTAAAATGTCTAAGTCTTGGTTTATTAAAGCACAACCGCAATGCCCTGCTTGTCTGAGAGCGGCAAGAGAAACGCGAGAACAGATACTGAGCCACTTGAAAACCAGTTGGGCTTCAATTGAGTGTATTACAAAGAGGGCAAGCTCCAATTTGTCAGAGCTTTACTGAACTCAAAATAAACTGCAAACAGTCCACCCTTTCAGGCAAGTGACTTCAGATGTTTAATGAGATGCCAGACTCACTGACCCTTCAGCGGTTTGGAGCGGCTCTAATTGATGTGGGTTTTTTGAGACAACACTTTCATTTCTTTCTTTGAGCGGAATAAATGTAGTATATACTGCAAGTCTCTGTAACTAATCGTCAGCATTTTGTGATCATCTTCAACTTTGATCAATCATAAAGTGGATTTCTTTTCAAAATCAAGTTGTAAAATCCCTGCTGTGACCCACAACATCTCCGAGACTCTCGCTGACATGAAAACACTTCAGCTTTCTGCTGCTTCCCTTCCTGACCTCCTCCCACACCTGTCCTGGGCTTAAAAGATTTGAGTTTTGAACTCTGTCCCCCACCGATATTGTCCAATGCCAGATACGGCCCAATTCAACTGCTCTGCAGGGAATAAAACCACCTTTTTGTTCTAATTATTATGGAACTGTGAGCAAATCACCATCGCTAAACCCGCTTATATCTGCAGATCCGAGCTTCTCTTGGTTTAACTAGTTCTGTTTGGTCATTTGGAAGGGTTTAATCTCCACGCTTGGGGTCAGATTTACTAAACAGGGCAAATTAGCGTTAGACCGCAATCACAAAAAAGCGCAGATGGGAGTGGAAAGTTCTGCGCGTTGATCTACTACCAGAAAGGTAGTAAAAACATCGTTAAAATAGTCCATGTGACTTTTCAATTAAATTTACGAGTACAATTTCTGCTTACTTAACGTTTAATTTTGTTTAAAACGTATTTTCTCTTTTGCAGAAGTTTACAGTGTAACCAATGCTAAGAATGCATTATAATATTTGCAGATTCCTTGTTACATCTGAAGTTGGTTGTTTGTCTTGTGTTTTAATGCATTGTCCTTTTTAAAGGTGTAACAATGAATACATAAGTATTATAATGTATTATAACTGTGGTTACAATTATTAATGAGATCATACAATGCATTATAAGGTACATTACAAGGCATAATTAATGCATTCAAAATACTTAAGGCTTTAAGTAAACTTCGCTCTGCATGTTTATCTTTAACTACATATTGTCATAGGAAAAACCAGTCAGCATTTACATTGATAATTCACCCCATAATTAATATTCTACCACAATTTTATCCCCCATGTCATTCCACATCTGTATGTCTTTCTTCTGTGGAGCAAAATAAGATATTTTGAACAATGTGGATTTTTTTTAAATACGAAAGTCAACGGCATCCAGTGTTGTTTTGAACCTCACTAACCTTCATTATATGCAAAAGTGAGTTTTTTACTCAGCAGTTTAAACTTAACAGATTATAATGATGTATAATACTTGCCTGAACGATAAAAAAATGACTGAGTTATTTAAGTCTCTTTGGCACTGATAAGAAAAAGAGAGAGCTGATCGCGCAGACTCGAGAGGGTTAAAGCAAAAACATGTATTTTTCTAACACCAAATTCAGATATTTTTCTTGCTTTACATTTTTTTTCTTTGCAAAATTAAATGTTTAATCTTAATTAGAAAACATAACTTCTAATGTTATGCAATTTTTTTCAAATAAACTTCATTCTTGATATAAGAATGTTAAGATGTTTGTACTGGAAACCAAGACCAATTCAATTTTGCAGTGATTCTTCTGTGTTCTGCAGAAGAAAGAAAATATGTAATATGAACCGACATGAGTAAATGATGACACACAAATGATGATCACATTCAATGTGCAAACTCAAAACTCAGGTAAAAATTCAGCAGCAGTGAATAGAAACAATAGCGGATTATTTCCGAATGATGCTCTTTTAGGTATCATTCCAGATACTCAGAACCAGCTCTCAATTCCCAGACAATAAAAGCCTAGATGATCCTAAAAGATCCTCCGACCTCCATTATCCACAACTGTCCTTTGCAGACACTTCATGACCCACAGTATATTGAGAATCCGACCCTCTTCGGCTCTTATCTCCTGGTGAGGACTTTAGTTATATCAGGACTAAATCAAAAAGCTGCAGCCCGACTCGCATTCACCCTCCAAAACATGTTTGTTCTGGTCTGTAATTTGGCCTCCTGTGCCCGCAGAGATATCAGTCGAGTCGGTCCTGGCCTACGCTGCATTAAAAATCCTGCCCTTGATGCCTACAAAACAAGATCAAATAACACATCCCTGCCCAGCTCTGCCCAACCAGTCTTATTTCATCTCTCTCACCTCCAAAGCTCAAGAAAGAAACATTGACTTCTACACAGATTTATCCGTTTGCATGCTGGTCTATTATTGTGGTATCAATGATTTTTAATCCTTAAGTTTGGAGTCATTGCAATTATTTTTATGTTTTTGAAAGAAGACTCTTCTGCTCACAAAGGCTGCATTTATTTGATTAAAAATACAGTAAAAACTATATTGTGTAATATTATTATAATTTAAAATAGCTGTTTTCTATGTGAATATATTGTAAAATGTAATTTATTCCTGTGATCAAAGCTCATTTTCAGCATCATTACTTCAGATCCTTCAGAAATCATTCTCATATGATGATTTGCTGCTCAATAAACATTTCTAATTATTATCATTTTTTTAAACACTTAAAGGTGCCCTAGAATGATTTGAAACAACATTTTAAATTGTTCTCTGGTATCCATAAGCCATAAGTTCTCTTGGTTTAAGTGGGTGTTTCTTGCCTGGAATCAACTATAAAGCACAATAGATTTTATGCTGGAGGTCAAAGGTCTCTCGACACGGAAATAGCTGCAAAATTACATCAACGGTTCAAGAGTATGTTCTCAAATTCACCTCGGATGGAAAATAGATGGCATTATGAACAAAAAGAGGAAAAGATCTATTTACTCTGAAGAGATTCTGCTGTAATCTTGTTTCGAATCCATGTCAATCTGTCGCAGAAGATTGAATATACCGTCGACAGGCGGGATTAGATTAATAGTAGTTCTGGCATATAAGAAAAAAACCGAATGAAATAAAAAGCTGAAATGTTTGTTGCCTCTCATGCTGTATCTAAAGGGATTAAATATGATCAGTACAAGCCCAGATAAAACTGACTCTGGGTTAAGCTGGAAGACAAAGAATCAGCCTACACTGACAGACACTATTAATGTAATACTAGTATTGAAGTAAAAACTATTTTATAACAACATTTACGACAAGCCGGATGGCTCATTTTTATAAAAAAAAAATGATTTCAAATCCTTCAGTAAGCTTTGCTTTCATCCATGTTAAAGTCTATTGTTTTATTTTTAAACTTCTTTTTGATTGAAAAACACAACCTTGACTCAAAACTGCATCATCCTCATGAGCAGCACAGCGGTCACTGTGTCTGAAACACAAGCATCAAACTCTCAAAGAGTCTCAAAAATAATGCAATAAAAAAACAAGGTCTTCAACAAGGTAGTCTTGCACCAGACTCACACTAATGGTCAGAAGTTGATGTATCATGAGTGTCACAGTAGTTCAGGATGTCAAAATATGTATGGATTACTCACAGATATTCCCGATTTGAGGGGGAAAAATTGCTAATTTTCTGATAAACATTGCAATTGTGATTTAAAATTTGCCTGACAAGCCAGACCCACATCAAGATGTTGGGTGGGGGAACTCACCATTGGCAGGGCTCAATCCGAGGGGCGGGATAAACGGTTGTCTTTCAAATTCCCTCTGCACGCAATTGGATAGCGCTACAACCAACCAGAGCAACGAAGAAGGTGAAGCGGAGTTGATAGATTCAACTTTTGCCATATCTGGTCGGCAAAACTCTGAACACATCTTCCTTTCTTAAGAATGACTTCAGTCCCATTATTTGTTCTTTTCTCAAAGAAAAGCTTAACTCCAAGCCTTCCAGAGTCGCGGCCAAAGCCGATTTGAAAGACCGCTGTTCGCCAGCTTCTTTGTTTTCAAGTAGCACACGGAACCGTCGCAACTCTGCCGTCATTATGTTAAGCCCGCCCACCGACTCTATACACGATGTGATTGGCCTGACCAGAGTTTGGTTTTTACAGCTCGCAAGCCCACGGAGAGTTGCTAGACGACCCTGGCTGCAAATTAGATTTGCGTCTAGATTTCTAGGCTAATTTAAAATGTGATTTAACAAAAATTCCAGGTTTGCTGTGCTTGTTTGTAGGGCTGCACAATTTGGTCAAAATTATGTGATTATATATCAATATGGCTATAAATAATAATATTTATAAATAATAATAATAATAAGCTATATGGTTATAATAATAATAATAATACTAAACAACACACAGGCCATGTATTTATTAAACTAAATTATAGCCTTTGTGATTTGATAATCGTATTCAGCCATACTGCGATTTTGGATTTATTATCAACTGTTTCCCCACTGGTGTTTTTTAAATTATTTTATTTTATTTTATTTTGCAAGCCAGCACCAGCATTTTTTTTTATTTAATCATTTTCACAAAACTTTCATGGTATAGAGGCTTGTTTCCATCATGGAATAAAATGATTTAAATGATAATTGTGACTTTTTATCTCACAATTGCGAGTTTATATCACGCAATTCTGAGAAAAAAAGTCAGAATTGTGAGATAAAAAGTCACAGTTACCTTTTTTATTTTTAATTCTGTGATGGAAACAAGCTTCCATTATATATTACATATCATGCAATACATCAAAAATTGTGTTTTTGAATGATGATCAAAATGAACAGTCCATCAACATCCCTAAAGCTTCACAGTCGTTTCCTCTTCATTGGTTCAACTTGTCATTCATTAATGTTTGACAGTTTTGATTTATATGTTGTTCAATGATTGCTGATCGTGTTATTTTACATTTGCGTCAGCAATGCTTCTATTCCTTGTTTCTGTTTCTTCTTCACCTGTGTTTTGATCAGGAGATTCAGTACTTTTTCAGAAGATGTGTAATAGCGCCCCCTACCGAATAACAGTAAAAACATGAATGGCGGGGAAAGAGTTAAAGGCCCACTGAAGTGCCTTGAAACACACAGCATTATTCAATGTGATGAAGTAATTTCCCCTGAAACAGGAAGACAGGGTGGGATGTATTGGAACAGCTCCTTCCGTTTTTGTAAAATAGCCAATAGCGTTTAGTTAATATCACAGCTCGGTCAGAGACATTGAGCTCGGTTATATGTTCTAAATGAGAATTTTGTCATCACACTAGCTCATAGATAACAGTAAGACTAACATATTAATGCTAAAAGCCAAAAAAGGGTCAATTTTGATTTCAGGGGGACTTTAAGTATTAAAAAATGAAATATGGCATGTAATTTCATTCATATCACATGGAGAAATGTGTGCTACTCAGTACAGTTTGCATTACTATTGCAAAGGATAAAGTCGATTGTAAGATATACACCTTTCATATCGCTTCATATTCAGTTAATTTTGTGCATTTTAAACACAATGTTCATTCAGTTTTTTTTCCTTTAAAAGAGTGTAAGTTTTCAATATTTCAAACAACAGAATAAGAAAAACTAAAAACGAGCACATGCACATGTGTTTTCTTAAAAAGTTTTTCGAGTCTCAAAGGGGGCAAGAGCCAAATGACACTCCGAATCACTACATTTCCCATGTACACGTTGCTGGCAGTCATGCTAACAACACAACGAAGCACAACTATAGAAATGATGAAGACCTGAACAAATGACATCACTCAAACGAATAACTGCATGAACTGACAGCGTCCTACAGCATATGTCATATAGGCTGCACTGTAACCAGCTCTGAGCTCAGACCGCTGAGATTAACGTCCTGAAAGATTAGCATGCCATATAAACAGAGTGCTGCGTTTTCAGGCCCTACAGAGATTACAGTGTGTGTGTGTGTGTGTGTGTGTGTGTGTGTGTGTGTGTGTGTGTGTGTGTGTGTGTGTGTGTTCAGTGCTGCTGGGCAGCCCTGCTATCGTCCCACTGGATCTGAACTGATTTAATGCAGTTTAAAGGCCTTTATTGTATACGTGGCTGGCAAAAGAGATATCTGTCATCCTATCCTTACGGTCAATCTAATTTCTCCCAGTATCCTAAGGGACTCGAGATCTCAAGAGCCGTTGTTCTTCTCAGCACCTTCCCATGGCATAAACTAGCATGGTCTCTTTCTAGCTTCTGCTACTAGAGTAAACACAATTACTGCTTCCAAATGATAATTAAAACTGCAACTATTTTCAATTATCATAGTGGGGTAGATGCCATAAAGTGCACAGGGACACATTTATGACAATTATAGCGGTTTCTGTCACAGTGCGACTCGGTGGCTAAATCACCACAAGCTACAGCGGCTCATATATCAGCCTGAATCATAAATACTCATAATTAAATAGCAATCTCCACACTGCGGATATTGGCAGAGTCACTTATCCAACAACGTGACTGTATAAACAATCAATCTTAATACGCAAGGTTATTTTTAATGAGGGTAGTGTTGGGAAGCTTCACTAGCATTCAAAGGATTGTTTAAGGTTCTTTCAAAAATACAGTAAAATCAGTAATATTGTGAAATATTATTACAGTTTAAAATAACTGTTTTCTAAGTGAATAAATGTTAAAATATAATTTATTCCTGGATCAAAGCTGAATTTTCAGCATCATTACTCCAGTCTTCAGTGTCACACGATCCTTCAGAAATCATTCTAATGATTATTTACCGCTCAAAAAACATTTATGATTGTTATCAGTGTTGAAAACAGTTGTGCTGTTTAAGATCTTTTAGGAAGCCATGATAAATTATTATTTTTCAGTATTCTTTGATGAATGTAAAGTTCAAAAGAACAGCATTAATTTGAAACTGATTTTTTTGGGTAACATAAATGTCTTTAGTGTCACTTTTAATGATTTTAATGCATCCTTACTTAATAAAAGTTGTTTAAGGCACAATATGTATTTTTCCGCCACTAGAGGTCTCTTATTCAAAACAAAGGTGTAGCTTGATGACACCTTGATTTCGTGGGACTTTTATTATGCCTCAGACGACGCTTCCACTTCTTCCGCTCATGTGTATGTGGGGTAACTCAGCGCTGTTTTATCATATTACATACATTTGAGTGTGTTGAAAGTTATGTTATAATGCTACTCTGTGCGTTTGCTTGACGGCTACTATGAGACACTTGTTCACACTGCAGTGAGCAAGATCGATATTAGGCATGGGAAAACATGGGACTCACGGTAAATCAAGAAAACCAGATTTAAACAATAAGACAAACTGTGTTGAGCTGTATAACAATGATTCGTCTTCTGTCGATGAATGCATCCAAACAGTTGCTCATCTGTCAAATAAAACACATAAAATATTAAAGTGTCTTTGGTGTTTCCATGGTTTCTTTAAAATAAAACCGGAAATCGAGGGTAACACGGTTATGATGTCATTAATAGGCGACGCACGGTCCGTGTCCTGGTTAAAATTGCTTGGAAACATTTGGGACAGTGTAAGTACAAAAGTCAACAAAATAAATAACAATACAAATCTTACATATTGTGCCTTTAAACTATAGTCAACCTAAAATTACACAAGTTATCAAAGCTACCAAAGAAAAAATAGCTAACTAAGCTATGTAAGGGACCAATATGTTATATATCAATATATATATATCAGTCCCTCCAGAAAAACGCGATTATGCGATCGCATGATTTAATGCATAATCAGCCAAAGTCCGCATATTTATGCGGGGACCGCATTTTTTCAAATACGCCGCACTTTCGCCTCATAAATTGCCTATTTCCGCGTGCAAAATATACGGGGCTAGCATGATTTCATAATCCCCGCATTTATATTAGCAGAAAGTTGAATTTGTTTTGTTTACTTCACACAAGAGCCGCCATTTCCCCCTGTTGCCATGGGAACGTTTTGAAGTGACGTAATTACCCGACGTGAACGTCATCAAAAAGCTGCAAACCCCGTGGAGAAACCATAGATATCGGTGAAACCATGATGAAGCACGCAAATTCCCATTTGCCAACAAAAATAACAGCAAAAGACGTGCAAAGCAGTTTCCCGGTGGATTGACCGATTTAAAAAAACAGCATCATGAAGCTTCGAAGCGTTATGAATCAGTGAGTCGATTCAGCGGTTCGGAATCATAAATCGAATCATGAATCGACTCACTGATTCATAACGCTTCGAAGCTTCATGATGCATTGTTTTGAAATCGGTCCAAATTGAGCCATGTGTTTATTAAGGTCTTCAATAAAACAAGATGAGAACTTAAATATTCAATTAAAAATATTCGCTTTTTTTCTCTTTTTCATCAAACCGCAGTTTTTGCAAGTTTTATCGCATAAAATTGTTGAGCTTTTTTAAGAAAACGTGCCGCATAATCAAGGATTTTTGCCCGCAACAATCACAAAAATAAGCTGCATTTTTCTGGAAGGACTGATATATATATATATACATGAAGGGAAACAAGGTTAACAAGATAACAAGGGGGAGTGGCTTAATAGGCAACACCTGGGGAAAACGAATCATAATGACAAACTACAAAGAACTACAAAACATGGCACAAGACAGGGAATAACAGAAGTCCTCACAAGACAGGGAAACACAGGCTGGGATCATGACAATGTGTATAATTTGTTTTCACAACAAAAGCAATTAATCACAATGAATACAAATGAATAACTGAAAATAGATGACCAGGAGCTTTTAACTCAACACATTTTCTTTATAAATTTGTCTCTATAAAATTGTCTGTGAATTGTTATTTTGAACTGGTTCCTGTCTGAACTTGCCAATTTGTCTAAATGATTCCCAGCTCTACATCAGCAACACTATTTTGTGTTTAATAATTGTCTCGGCCTATAGTAAAGCTGTGTACACAAAACAATTTGATCAAACCAACACACAAAACAGTGATGCAGTGTTTTGTCATGCAATCGCTTGTTAGTGGAAATATCACCTGCCACGCAACTGAAAATCTTAATATTGTCACTGCTTTTTAACCTACACATCTACACTACAGCACCCCATGAATCAAGTCTCAATAGAAGAAATGATTTTGCCACACATAATGTGGACTGTGAGCCAGACACCCTGGATTCATGCATCTGGGAAGATGGATAGTTGCATGTGAGCAAATGTGAAAACTGAATGGAAGGGGAAGGAAGATAAATGAACCCAATCAAAAGTGCTCTACGTCTCCTCAGACTCAACCACCGAAACGGAGCAGTTTTGACATTCAAAAGCAGCCATTGACTTCCATAGTAGGACAAAAAAATACTATGGAAGTCAATGGCCATCAACAGTTTGGTTACCAACATATCTTCTTTTGCGTTCAACAGAAGAAAGAAACTCACACAGGTTTGGAGCAACTTGAGGGTGAGTAAATGATGACTGAATTTTCATTTTTGGGTGAACTATGCCTTTAAGAATTCAACTGGCTGTTATGCTACTGTCCCTTTAAGACTTCACACAGCGTAGCTGTCAGGACGAATACTGAATATGCAAACGTGGCATATGCTAATATGCTCATGATTTCACAAACATTTGTGAAACATCAAAACACACAAAAAAAATCTTTTTGGAGGCTTATTCATCAGTCTATTATCCAGAGCAGAACTGTAGAGACGGCTTCGTTGAGCATGTTGTTTTGTGATATTTGTCCTCATGTCCAGAGATATTAGAGCATAACCCAGAGGACATCATTGTTCAGGAGCATGTCTGAACATGCAATACCCCACAGAATCCCTCTGAAAAATGAAATACAGCGCCTGCGTGTCTGTCTGCTCGCTTTAAAGGTCCTGTTCTTCGCGATCCCATTGTTCAAACTTTAGTTAGTGTGTAATGTTGCTGTTAGAGCATAAATAATACCTGTAAAATTATAAAGCTCAAAGTTCAATGCCAAGCGAGATATTTTATTTAACAGAAGTCCCCTTTCAAAGCCTACAGCGAACGGCCGATTAGGACTACATCCCTCTACTTCCTTCTTTAATAACGTCACTCGAACACTGAGCGCATGCATCTCTGGTAAGAGGCGTGACCTTACCGGGCAACGTGCGCTAAGCTGCTGTCGAATCACAACCTATGATCACAACACGGGAACCGCTGGCACAATCAGAACTCGTTACGTTTTCTGAAAGAGGGACTTCATAGAACAAGGAAGTCATCAGCCCGTTTTTAGGACAGTGAAAACAGAGGTATACAGATAAGTAAATTGTGTGTTTATTTAATATTTTGAGGGAAATGTATGGTACTAAGTAATAATTATGCAATAATTATGATCCATTTGTTTCCATAATTTTTGCAATGCATTACAATGCACTCTCTCCCCACCAGCATTTTTATTTTTAATTGTCAGCCACCACCAGCATTTTTAATAATTTTCCCAATACTTTCCTGCCCCCCAGAATATTTTGTTGCATGAATATCTGAGTTGCATAATAAAATGAATGTGCAATAAGAAAGAACAGAGCCTCTGCTTTTAAACAACAAAAACATTTTATTCTAGCGTCATGCATTCTTTTTTTTATCAACACGTGGGTAAGAAGTTAATCAATCCATTCAATGTTTTTATCTATTTAAAAATATATATACATATATGGCACAATTAATTTTGCTAATGAAAATGCAATCGCAAGTGTCACAACTGTGAGTGTAAATGCAATTAAGAAAAATAACATTTAAATGATAATTTTGCTAAAGTTTTAGCTTGAACATGTTAAACTTATAATTTATGTAATGCATTTTCATTTTAATCTTTGTAAATAATAAAACATTAAAATATATGTTTAAATTATATGTTAAAACTAGTGTAGGATATAGCAGATATTAATTATATTATTGAATTTCAATTATCATTTTGCTCTAAATGTTGCACATATGGAATGGAAAATGTACATTTAAATATGCGATTTTACATATTGCATTGCCATTTTGCATATTACATTTCAAATTGAATATTGCTACCCATCTGCTTCCATACACGAGAAGTACAAGTGTGTTTTATTTGGGATCATTTAACCTTTTCGAATCGGGTCTATGATTTGTTCATAGCAAGTGCCACAGAAGTCACCATTTCAATGCAGTAAGACATTTAAAAAAATCTAAATGTAACTTTTTTTGGTCAAAAGGGACTGAAGAGCACCAGAGGGTTGAAGGAATAGCATGCAAAAATGACACTGTTCTCATTGTTTACTAGTTGTTTCACACCTGTATGTCTTTCTTTCTATATATCATATGGACTACTTTTAAGGTGCTTTTTCTGTCATTTCTGGAGCTTCCATCCACATTCATTGTACGGAACAAAAGTACCGTATCAAACAAAGATCAATGCTTCTCAGTAGCAGTGTCAATATTTCATTAAACTATTGTTTTTGGCTCTCTTCCATCCGTCTCTGCCAGCTCTTAATCAGCCAAATTGCCTGTAGTTGTTAGTCCCTTTAGCTTATAAATGGTCTCATAAATCAGTAATGTTGGAAAGGATTGTGGGCAGAGAAAGATAGGAAAAAACATCTCTGGTTACATGCCATCAGGAGGAAGGAAGTTAGTCTGTCATGTTTAACAGCAGCAATGACTAAGCAGAAAAAGCTCAAGATCAGCGGCTCTGCTCACAGGACGACTGCATGTGAAGATGCAGAAGAGCTGATAACAAGGCTTTCATAATGACAGATTCTACACATGGCATGGATAATTTGTCGTCCAGTGAAGGTGTGTGACATTAGCATTTGTAGTTACCTGTATCAAACACATACATTTGGAAATGCAAAAGTGAAAGTAGAAACATACGACAAGCATAAGGTAAATATAACCTACCAAACAACTGGAAAAAATCCAGTTACATACATACAAACTTATATATAAATATATACCCCGCTAAAAGAAATAAGATGTATTTACCTGAGAACCAACAGTGCATAAGATATTACGATTTTGTAGTATCTCTACTACAATATGTTAATAATATAATATGTTTCACTAGTTTTTAACTTGTTCATCCTTAAAAAGAAAAAAAAAAATCATCCAAAAATTGATATATGTATATTCAAATCTCTAACCATTAGGCCACGGCTGCCACAGATTGCCACATTTTCTGATGAAAACTATGAACTTCTCTTTGCTGACTCATACAGGACGTCTCTAAACATTTATTCTGCTTAAACACGTTCATTTGCTCTACTTTTGAGTGTCACGCCCACATCTCAACATCCAATCAACAACTAACAGATAGAACCAACACACCTACATTGATTTTCTTTTTCAATAATCTGTTACACTTGGAGAGTGTTTAGCCTAAAACACAACATTGTTTTAGAAGTTTGATAAGTTCAGTTGCAAAAAGCAAATTTTTTTTTCTGTTTTTAGGCTCGATCTTAAAAATGGCATTGTGAATGCTACGTAAACCAGGACTAAATGTATCATTTTCTTTTTTGGTCTGGATCAAAAAAAGAGAACTGAACCACAAGTGTGAACATACCCTAATGTATGATTTTGGGCTGTCCCAGACAAAAGACGACCAATCGTGGCGATTTCTGTGGTTGTGACTCCTAAATGCTGGTCCTACATTGTACAGTGAGAGAGGTTCAAAGATGGGCGTTGTCCCGGTCTTGCGACCAAAGATAGCCTGCATTCATTTTATGAGAGCATCAGAAATGTAGCATGATCGTCTCACAAGCTGCGTTTCCATTACCCTTAAAATTGCACAAATTGAAATCGCAAAAACTCCCATATATCCCAAAAAAGTTGTTACGCTTACATGAGGAGGTTTTTCAGCCAATTCGAAAAATGAATATTTGGCAAAGCTACAATAGAAATGTATTTTTTTTCCCGCATTTACAGGCCACCTGGTGCAAGTAAAAGTTGATCAATCTTTAAAGATGACGTGGTATGTTTGGACAGAAGATGAGAGAGAGTTCTTTATTAAAAAACAAAATAATTTACGGGAATACTGGATGCTAAACAAAGAAATGCCACAATTTATCAAGACCTTGAAGCAGATAGGAGGGAGAAACACCCAGAAACATCGCATCTGTGCCCGCTACCTTAGGTTAAAAATAATGGCTAGTGCAGTGGCTGGGATATATGTAAACCTACCAACATCTGTTGCCATGATTTTTGGAATGACTTATCGCGAGAGGAAAAAATTCAGCCAATAAAAATGCAACATTAAATTGCGTATTGATCAACTACTCACCAAGATGGCCTCTTTTCCCTAGCCAAGACTTTGTCCATATGCTCTTCTTTCTCTCTTTTGTTCAGCGTATATAAAAACAACAAGTGCGGTTCATCTTGCTCTATTTGTTTACCACTAGCACATGCTTATGATGTTTTATTCTTCTATACGAACTTGCGTCGTAGCCCATGACTCAATAGGTGTCATCATCGTACAGTATACATGCATGTCGTACACAAGTTTATTAGATCCATGTCGTATACGGTGGGATTTGTAATCATCTTAATAAGATTGCTGAAATCACACAGCGGGCATAACATTTCACTGAACGTCCTCATGAGGGTCTGAAATCTGCAGTAAGCCCACATAAAGACCTTCAACCCAGAAGAGTCGTGAGAAGTGGCTCATATTAGAGGCCGTGAGCCTGAAGTGCGCTGCAGATGGATTGTGATGATACGGCGTAATGTGAGTGAGTTTTGGGCCACTGCTCTGCTCAGCAGATTACTGATGAAAGCACCTTTGCCGTTTTGAATAGTGCATGAATGGAATTAGTGCATTAATCCAGCGCGTCCCCAGGCTCTCGCATGCCCTACTTTCCCAAAGAGAGCGGAGCCCGTCCATTCAGTGCACTTTTCCTGGAACTATTAGGAATTGTGGCAAACAAATGGCTGAGAATTCAGGGAATGCTGAAAGAAAGGCAATAAAGCGACATAAGAGACATAAAAATATGTATAGACAGTCTCTTTAGCTTGTAGCTTTTACTATCGGTAAAGTCTGCATGAACTGTTTCAGATTTCCATTAAATTATCTCAGTGAAAAGCAAAATGAGCTTCTCTTTCCGCTTTCTACTTCCTCTTTCTTAAAGTATCCTCTCTTGGGAATGGTAAGGTGAGCACAGGCGATGCATCATCCTGCACTCCTCTAGTCTTTATTGTGCATCGAGTCTCAGGGAGTTTCTATAATAATGAGGGATGTATCCTCAAAAGCTGCCTCTGTCCCACATCTCTGGAGTCACAGCTGCGTTCTGTGGCGTCCCGTGGGGGCACGAACCAAAATGGAGTCCGTGTGATTGAGTCTGTACCAGACATACTGTATAATACTGCAATCTAGTGTGCTGAAATTCAACCTGTGCTGCTCAAAAATATCACCATTCCTGCACTTAGTCAATCGATGCAATATCTTTTCTAGAGAACATCAGAAAATAATTGGATGCTTTGGCATACACATATGAAAAAAATGAACAAAATACAGGAGAATTAAGCAAAAGCATTTCCCCTATTTAACTCTCCAAATGTATTTTCAAACAATTTCACGTTTTAGTTTAAAGGGGTGTTGAATTGAGAAATCAACTTTCCCTTGAGCCTTTGATATATAAAAGTTAATCGTGATATAAGAATATCCTGTAAGTTTCGGAGCTGAAAACTTCCTTGTTAGTCAAAGAAAAGCTTTTATTGACACCAGACATAAATATGTACGCCTGATTCTGTAGCCCTGCCCACCGACTCGTGGAGCTAAACGGATTGCGCTACCGAGCAATAAACATGCTGAAGATGGCAAGACATTGCGCTGTGCCTGGTTGTGGACGAACACAGTTGTTGCATAAGCTTCCTTCGGATTCTAATATTGGAAATGTGTGGTTGAACTTTATTTTTAATGAATATCCAGCTCACGTGGGGAAGACATTGCGCGTCTGTTCCTTCATTTCACCACGGATTCGTTTGTAAACAAGAGACTGGATTTGCAGACAGGATGAGATTGCATGAATGAATGAAGCAACACACTAATGTGAGTAAAAAATGTGATAGTATTGCATTGTTACAGATCAAATACAATGTTACATTGTGTACATGTCTAACTAAACATAACTTACCACTACAGGGCTCACAAAGCCCAACTTCCCGGGGCTATGTGTTTTCCAGTCGGGCTACCAATACGTATCATCTTAAATAGTGAAATAACGTTCAACAAGCGTGAAATAACGTGCGTTGTTCACTCTCTTGGCTTGATATTTGAAGTAAAAATACAATTGCAGAAGTTTTGATCATGCTGTCTGCAACGTAGGCTATTTGGCGCGCGTATATATCCACCGATCGGGCAGGTCAAGTAACATAAAATAACATTCATATTAATTGTGGGTGGATGAGAGATAAATCATCGTGTTTGTTTGATAAAGACATTTTGCGAGCCCTGAGGGACAAATCATTCTGGTTGCCATTTCTCCACACGCTTTCAAAACAATGCCTCACGCGTACTGACAGGGGAGCCGAAGCTCATTAAATATGCAAAGCTTATCCAATCATAGCAGTGGGTGTTTACTTCCAAGACTTCAGTGCGGCACGCCCATAAAAACCGAGTGTGTCTTGAGAGAGCTCAAAACCAGGGTATAAAATAGCCTAATACTTATTCATTATGATGTTTTTGAATGTAAAATCCACGCGAACATCACAAGTAGACCTCAGACAACAGTATATATATATATATATATATATATATATATATATATATATAAAAAGCCAATTCATAACACCTTTAAACATCAGTGAATTTACACTGTGAAGCAATCAGTTTTTGGCACAAATTAAAGGGGTCCTATGACGTTTCTTCTGGGAATGAACACACCACAATATTCCTCATTTAAATAATTCATATGCAGAAAAAAGGGGTGGGCCTGGTTGAGTTAGTTAGTAGGCCCTGTCCCAAAAGGCACCCTAAACCCTCACGGTCTTCCTCTGAGTCCGCACTTTCACGACGTAATGTCGCTTTGACTGCCAGGAAGAAGTCCGCTGCGTAGCTGGCACCAGTGGGGGCTCGGCAGAAGTGCGCATCGACGGCGCATATCGACTTCAAAGGGGGCGTTCGCGAGCACCCTTCAGAGACCTAAAATGACAAATGGGACACCCTGTGGCCTCGTGGACTTAACGGACACGTGCACGCAGCGGCCATTGTAAGTCCACAAGACTGAAAGTGCACATGAAGTATGCCATTTGGGACAGGGTCTTAGTGTGTTGAAACTTGCGGTTATGGTAAGGGGTGGGACATTTCCGAAACATGCTAGAATTGCTTGCCAATTACTGCACACTGCTTCAGCCGACCAATCAGAGCACAGTGTGCTTTACAGAAGGAGGGGCTTCATAGAGACAGGAACTAAACGTTACTGACAGACTGGGAAGAGAGGAGCTGCAACAATGGAGAATATGATAAAAAAAATGGACATCTTGGAAACCTGACTCAATAGAGCCCAAAAAACAACATCAAGACTGACAAATGGCATAATTTTTGTTGCATGAATAACACAAACACACATGACCGATTTTTATCCAACTCTCGCAACTTTCAAATGTGGTTCTAATCCATACATCTGATAACTTCAAAATCAGAGCTTGTTGTTTGTAAGCTCAAGAGGGGTGGTTAGAAATACAGTAGAAGCACACCAAAGACAACAATGCCAGCACGCTTAGTGAGATTAATGAGCGATGCATGCTTGAGCGTGTTGTAGAATCATGAGAGGCATGATGGGCTTCAGCTTGTGGACTTCACAGTGGGTTTAAATACTGAGCTCTGGAGAGAGCAGACCACATGTCTAACCAACTGCTGCTGGAGTTTAACCTACACATGCTGACAGCTGACTCACACGCTTAATGAGGATGGAAGCAGTGCCAGTGGGACATTTACATTTGTGCACTTGGCAGTTGGCAGGTGCTTTAATCCAAAGCATTGTATCAGTATACGTACATTCTCTGGGAATCAAAGCCATGACTTTGGTTTAGGATTGCTAGCACCACCATCTACCTGTTAAGCTACATGCGGACGGATATGGCACAGGGATATATTAAGCGGTCATCAATTATCAGACTGCGCTCCATATCTGGACCAGAGCTGAAGTTCTTTTGACCCTAGTTTTTCTAAACATGATCTGCTACTGTTCACATATTCAATTGCATTTTATCAAATTAGGGACCAGATGTACTAAACAGGGCAAATTAGCGTGAAAACGCAATCCCATAAAAGTGCTGATGGGAGTGGAAAGTTATGCGTGTGATCTACTGACGATGCGCACATCATTTCCATAATGACCAACGTCTACCAAGAGCAGCACACATTAGTGTCTAGTTTAAATTAAGACATGCTTTTTTGGGGCGGTAAATTACCAGTAAATTGACGAGCATAAACCATAGTAAATCACCTTGCTTAATTCATTTAAATACTCTCCTCTCATAAATTTTGCGTCTGAAAAGGAAACTCCTACAAATGCATTTGCAACAAGGTCAGCCGCAGAAATAACCCTGTCCACGCCTTTTCAGCGCTAATGTTTTACTGCGTGTCTTTAGTAAATCCTGACAGCAGTTTTTTAATGCCGAAAGAGGGTTTGCGCTGGTGCAAGCTGTTAGTAAATCTGGGCCTTGATGTATTTTTACAACAACTAATTTTATGCAAATAAAAGCCAAAGCAGTTGATTGTTGTTTGTTCTTCTCATCTGAATCTGTAGTGCTTGTAAAAAGTGATAACTGAGTATATGCATACACCAGGGATGTATTCACCAATAGGGTAAAAAAAAAAAAAACACCCTCAATCATATATTTAAACACATAAATAAATAAACGCATAAATAAATAAACAAAAATAAAACTAAATATTTTTCAGAGGGTGGTCACATCACATTTGTTTCCAGTTATAAATAAATTAATAAATAAATAGAAATCTAAACAAATTTTAGATTTCACAAGGACACTGGACCACTTCACTTCAGACCAGTGCTTTTATTGAGATCCTGTAGAGTGTGGTGAATGTGAGGGAACTGCACGATAATGGTGAAAAGTCATGTGAGAGAAGGCAGTGCCACAAATCAGCCTGAATGGGTTAAACTAATGGAAATGGATGGACCACTCACAAAGCAAACAACTCACTCATCACCTTCAGCCACATCTCAATTGAAATGATCTGTGAGTGAGGCGGTTTTTGCAGCACTCGGCTCAGTTAAATGAAAGTCTGATCATCACGACACCTGCTGCGTTTACTGAGCATTTATTGACTTTTTCCCATGAGTAGTTTTGTTTTTCAAGTTAACATTTGGCCACCATCAAAATTTCATTTGGATAATCTGGCCCGCACAGTTACAGGTAAAACTGTTGATGTAAATGAATTCCTTCTATGAACTATTATAGTTATCTGACCAGCTAAAAGAGTAAAATCCAATGCTGCAAACCCCCCATTTTTGGAACCTTTGTTTTTAAAGAGGACCAATTATGCTTTTTTACATTTACATCTCTCTTTAGTGTGTGATGTTGCCGTTTGAGCATGAAAAAGATCTGCAAAGTCCCTCCAGCGGGAGTTATTCTCTATATCAGTGTCACTGTTTCTGAAATGGAAGCATTAGCTTAAGTTCTGCCAGGAAGACTTAATTAGTTTGTCACTTATTACCTTCATCTCTATCCAATCACGTTGTAGTAATGTTAGTTTGTGTGGGAAGAAGGAGGCGGGAACCGGCGAACATTCAACAAGTTTAATGAAAAATAAAACCGATCACGGCGGCCGCGGCACCTAGGGGTAAGAACAGCGAGGTGAGAGAACGGACCCGGGAGCATGAGGAGCGACAGAGACGAGAGAGTGGAGAGAGGAGAAAAGAAAAAGAAAGAAAAAAAAAAAATTCCTGGTCCGGTTCCCAGACACACTGCCGCTCGGTCCTCAGCCAGCCGAGAGGCTCTTCCTCGCGGTGCCATGTGGTGGTACTGGACGCTCGGTGGACGGCTTGATCCTCCTCCGCCCCCTGGCAGCCGGCGGTGGCTCCTCCTACTGAGGGCAGCCGGAAGCGAGTCCCAGTCCCGCGCTCCCTGCTCCTCCCCATCATGGCGGACGGCAGCAGGCTCCGGCTCAGGGCAAGCGCTGAGGACTCCTCCGCCCCCTCTCGGACGGCAGCCACCCCACCTCGACCCAGGGGCACGGCAGCGAGCTCTCTGTCCCACCGACCTTCATCCGCTCCAGCACCACCGCTTCGGGCAGCCGCTCGCTTTCTTCTCTCATCTGCGCTGCCCGAACTCCTCAGCACCACGATCCCCCTCAGCAGCGAGGGCTCTTCGACAGCATGTCCCTCCTTCCTCCCGGGTTTCGGCACCACTGTAGTAATGTTAGTTTGTGTGGGAAGAAGGAGGCGGGAACCGGCGAACATTCAACAAGTTTAATGAAAAATAAAATGGCGTCGGCAGCCCCTCACGGCCGACTGCCGCCTACATACAAAAACAAAACGTAAATATAAAACACAATACAAAATCCAGGCCTGGTCCTCTCTCATCCTTCACTGTCGTCGCTCCTCCTTTATACTCCCTCACTCCTCCGTGAGACACGAGACGGCTGCAGCGCGCAGCTGGCGCCCATCCACCCTGATCAGCGCCGCCTCGCCCCGTTCTCACGGTCCCTCGGCCTCGCTGCTCGCCACACACGTCTTCATACTTTCTGTATAAAAGTCGCACTTACACATGTTTGAGTTCGCAGATGCCGACGCGACAACAGCCTCCACCCTCCCCACCACCACCAGGATGGTTCCGTCCATACCTACAAAGGGGGGTCGGCTGCGCCCCTGCCTTCATCTTCAGGCAGGAATATGCAGATCTGCTACCCTCGGATTACAAACTATATGCCAAAACTTTATTATGCTTGCTAGGCTGTCAATAAATGCATGCTTCATACATCATTCTATCTCCTGAGTCTTTCTGGTAGAACTTCCTGAAACGCCTCCATTGTAGTCTTGAGTTTTCTTCTGGGAACAAACATCACAATATTCCTCATTTAAATAATGAATACCCAGAATAAAGGGGCGGGGGTTGAGTTAGTTAGTAGTTTGTTGAAACTTTCAGTTATAACTAGGGGCAGGACATTTCCCATTGACCAATCACAACACACTGCTCCAGCCGACCAATCAGAGCACATTGTGCTTTTCAGAAGGAGGGGCTTCATAGAGACAGGAACTAAACAGAGCTTTACTGACAGACCTGGAAGAGAGGAGCTGCAACAATGGAGAATATGAGAAAAAAATTATGTGTTTTGAACATTCTAACAAACTTTATAATAATAGGTGCACTTAAAGAGTGTAAGGCATTCATATCAACATCACGAACTGTGTGTGAATTAACATGAATTCCTGAGTCTTCTTGTGAATGATGAGAGGGAGCTATCAATACATTTGAAGGGGATTGTGGGTCTCTGCTGCGCAGGAGCGTCTGTAGACAGGACTGGTACATTAACATGACAAAGTACCAGTCCGTCTGCCACGCCGATAACCACAGTGACGGATGGAGAGGGAGCGTCTCGCTGGTGCTTCTCAGTCCATCAAACGAACCAAGAAAGAGACAGCAGAGAATTCAACACGTTAGACCCTAAAGCCACTGTCACAACCATTAAAATATAGAGCTACCCTTTTCTCACAGTTAACTCTTATTATACACGCCCAAAGTTTGATGGACCGTGAGTGTCTGGGAAAAATCTGAGCAATAAAACCTCTCCATTAGTCATATTACAGCAACAAACAGACAACAAATAAGTTGTTCAGAGGCGTGCGGTGAGGATAATGCTGTTATTTCTACAAAGCGCTCACATCAAGCTGAACGAGCCCGTGACAAACATGAGCAGCTCATCTTTTGTCTCATTCACTTCAGTTCTGCTGTTTAACTCTAGACTGACTTTTACAATGTTCAACAGTTTTCCTTCATACTAGGAATATATCACGATGTGAGGTCTATATATTCAATGAAAAAATAACCCTGTTATAATGTCTATTTTTTACACTGAATTCAATAGCTTACAAAGAAAATGTGCTTCGCCTTATTTGAAAATGTTTCTCTTTTGGTAGACAGACAAATCAAGATATCAGATTACTGATAATAAAAAATGAATAAGTCAGACATCAGTACATAAACAGCTTCAGATTATGAAACACTACATCACAGCTCAAAACAATAAAACTGATATTATAAAAAGGTCTGTTTTAATCTTTAAGATGCTACAGACCCCCAAATATAATCATCTTCATATGAGGGACCCCCATCCAGCTATATATATATATATATATATATATATATATATATATATATATATATATATATACATACAGTATATATATATTCATGTATAAAGACCCAATTTATATTAAAAAATGTGTAAAATATTATTTGGAATTTTTTTTTTTTTTAAATACGTTTAGGTATCTTTTTAAATACTTTTTAATTAAAGGTGCACTATGTAAATTGTTTTAAATAAAATATCCAAAAACCACTAGGCCAGTGTTATATATTTTGTTCAGTTGAGTACTTACAATATCCCAAATGTTTCCAACTATTTGTAAATCGTGAGAAAATTGCTCTTTTAACCAAGGAACCGGGACGTGTGAGGGAGTCGCCTGTCGATGGCGTCATATCTGCGTTCCCCTCGGTTTCCGGTTTTATTTTGCAGAAACGCTTTACTCTCATTGCAGTGTGAACACGTGTCATAGCAGCCGCCGAGAGAACGCACAGAGTAACAGCATAACATAATTTTCAACACACTCAAATGTTTCTGATATGATAAATAGAGCTGCGTTACCTCATACTCATGACCGGAAATGCGAAAATGGCGCCGGCTACTTTGTCATAATAAAAGTCCCGCCGGCGACTATGCCATAAAAAGGTCCCGCTGCTCGCGACGGTGTGTTGCGCTCTTCTTATTAGCAAACGCTCCTGCGAGGTGAAGACCACGGCTGCTTCCGAAAACCTAGCTGTTTGTGCATGAAGGCACCTCACGAAACTAATTTCGGACAGACTTCTTAGGCAGTGTAACAGTTTAATGATCTACAGCAAAATAGAGAGAACTTTGGTGAGAACTAAACACATATTTAATTACTACATTAGTAATTTCTCACTAGAAATTACATCAGAAGTGGAAAATGTTGGTAAAAAACATACATTTACTTTTTTTTCCAGCTCAACTGTCACAGAATGGAAAGCACAGGATTGTGGGATATCAAAGGCAGCGAAGGATACAAATATGATGCCTTCAAAGCTCGATCAGATGAAGGTATCTCAGGAGGCAGGAAGTGAAGCTAACATTAGATTCGGACGTGCCTTGGTGCCTTCCTGCCTTGAAATGTGCCTTCCGAAGAAAGCATTTTCCAGGTTTCGGATGCAGCCCATTTGTCCCAAGATTCTGCGCTCAAACTTGGCATCATCAAACTACGCCTTTGTTTTGAATAGGCGATCTCTAGCTGACGGAAAATGTACATAGTGCAGCTTTAATTCACAAATTAAATAGTTTTTAATTTAAATGTAATATTATTTCTACCATTTATTTATTTGTATTTATTATCATCCTCATAATCATTATTATTATTTTAAAAAAATGTTTAAAGTAATTTTCTCTAAACTTTTCAACTGGCCCAAGTCAACTGGGTCATTCTCTAAGGGATTTTTAGCATGTGTCCGATACAGTCTTTGTACAAATGACCTTTGAAATCTTGTAAACTGAAGATGCATAGAGAGATGAACATGTAACACAAATAACTTCATGGCATATTACATAATCCATAAAAATAACATGCCTGTCGTTAATCTTAAATGCTGCATATAACTTATGGCTGAGCTCTTTCATTAAAAATTAATCTCTGAAGTTCACGATGACTGAAGAACCTGTGTGTCATCTAATTATCTGTGGTTTCCTGGCTGCAGCTGTACTGGGCTGTGATAAAGGTCAAGCGAGTGCCTTGGCAGCACTGACTGACTGACAGGTCACTTAGGGCAGGTTGAGAGGCAGTCAGAGTTTAATGGTGTTCGGATGTGCAGTTGGTGTCTCTGTGGGCCTGGCTGATGTGATGTGATGCGCTCCGACTGACTCACTCTGACACTGAGAGCTAAAGGTCATCAGAGCGGAGGGGAGGAGAGCAGAGAGACACCAGCAAAACCCATTCTGTCATGACTGTACTCACACACACGCAAATCATGTTTACAGTAGGACGATGTTTCTTCCAGTAGACCTAGGTAAACTCACCATGAAATCAAAATGGACAAATCTTGTTTTTTTGTTTTTTTATGGAATATTGTAGTGTTTATTTTAAATGATTTATCCGTGCACATCATTATCGTGCCTCGTAATCTTGAATCAGAGTAACTTCCCCTCCTCTTGCAGTGACATCTCTTCTCCGATGACGAGGGCGGGGCAACCTGTCACTCACATGAGATCCACCAATAGCAAACCACAACCATCCAATCAATTCCCTACAGACAAAATCAAGCCCCGCCCTACATTTGTTCTTGTTCCAGAAGCGTTTCACTCAGATATACGGCACAATAGGGAAGAAAAGACTAGCACGACTTTTGCTTCACACTGTCTTTAATGTATGGTCTCTACACTATATATACAGTATATATGAAAATGTATTTTTATCAGAGAAACCGTAATTTCACCCAACTATATGCGGTTTCCAGATTGATTAAAAATGTTTAATGTAAAATATAGTAAAACGATCTAATTAAAATAATTAAAGCATGATTTTTAAGACCGTTTATCACTAAATCAACTCAAGGAAGAATGATCGGTAATGTCTTTCATTTTGAACTATTTTAAGCAAAAACATTTTAATGCATGAAAGTTATCTGACAGAGACTATCTGACATTTTGTTAGTGATACTGAATGTCAAAGACTGACATTGAAAATGAATAGTGCATCATTGCGAAATTCATGGTGTTGAGTTTTTGCAAACACATTGTGAATATCTGAACATTTCTGTATATTAGTCATTCCAGCATGTCAGAAACTCCACTCGCCTGGAGAAAGATTTTGAGTTTGGGTCGAGTTCGGCCTTCAAATTGTCTGTCGGTCAGTTTGGGTCAGGGAATCTCACGTACAGCTGGTTTGGCTTTAACTGACTGCATGTTCAGATCTCTAATGTCAATCGCTCTTGACTCGCTGTATACAATCTGTCCATGTGCTGGACTCTATCTCGGATTGTGTACCGTACTGTGTATTGCATAATGTACTGTAGATGTGTTTGGAGTCTGTAAGATTGTTTGTTGAATGTTGCGGCTGCATTTATTTGATGAAAATGCAGTAAAAACCGTAATACTGTGAAATATTATTACAATTTAAAATAGCTGTTTTGAAAATATTGTAAAATGTCATTTATTCCTGTGATCAAAGCTGAATTTTCAGCATCAGTGTCTTCAGTGTCACATGATCCTTCAGAAATCATTCTAGTATGATGATTGATGCACAAGAAACATTTCTGATTATTATCAGTGATGAAAACAGTTGTGCTGCTTATATATATATATATATATATATATATATATATATATATATATATATATATATATATATATAAGGTATGTTCTTGGGTCAACATATTTTGTCCAGAAATGTAGTCCTAACCATATCCCTACCCCTAAACCTAACCCTACCTATAACTTATCCCTAAAATCTGAGATAAATGATAGATGAATAACACTGGTGTACAAGCACCTAACCCTAGTTGTGAGCCTTGAGATAAACTTGTCCCTCAGAGGTTGATTGGAATGTTGTTCCAGGATCAACAATGATGCTGATCCAGGAACATGTCGTACTTGGTGAAACCTGTCATATGAAATCAGAAATAATTGGACAGCTGCACTGCTCAGATGTTTCATATATCTGTTCAATCAGAGTTAATAAAAGGTCAACCGTTAATTGTACCAGTTCTACTTTCATTTGACACCTGACAGAGTCTCTAAAGACCCCAAAACCTGGCAGTAAAGCAGACACCATAAAGTTACAAACGTCAGAATACATGGGAATCTTGATTGGAATCAACAATGGTCCGCAGTAAGAACATGCTGAAGAGATCACCATTATGAATGACTTTCACATAAACATAATGTGAAATAAACATATTAAAATGAGACAAATCTACCTTTTTATAACCGATTATGGCCAGTCTTGAAGAAAAAAATTGATGGCTAACTTGTAAGACTAGTCTAAGCAGTTCACGCAACCGGCCACTGGTGACCCCATTACATGTCCAGTAATCACACATTACCTGAAATAAGAATGTTTAAGAATTGTATATTAAAATTGAACATAAATCTAACACTGGTTATTTAAATATTGTAAAAAAAATGTTAGTTCAATCATGTTAACTCTGAATAGCTAAAGCATATTATTGAATATGGCAATGTTAATGTAACATTGCTCCTCCATGAACTGCCACCTTAACGTGGTGGAGGGGTTTGAGTACCCGAATGACGTCTAATTTTTATGTACAGAATTTCTAGGCGCAGCCAAGGGCCGGAGGGTGTCAGGTTTGGGGACCACACGGTTTCGTCTCTGCTCTTTGCGGATGACGTTGTCGTGTTGGCCCCTTCTAACCAGGACCTTCAGCATGCACTGGGACGGTTTGCAGCCGAGTGTGAAGCGGCTGGGATGGGGATCAGCACCTCCAAATCCGAGGCCATGGTCCTCAGTCGGAAAAGGGTGGCTTGCCCACTTCAGGTTGGTGGAGAGTTCCTGCCCCAAGTGGAGGAGTTCAAGTATCTAGGGGTCTTGTTCACGAGTGAGGGGAGGATGGAACGGGAGATTGACAGACGGATCGGTGCAGCTTCTGCAGTAATGCGGTCGATGTACCGGTCTGTCGTGGTGAAGAAAGAGCTAAGCCGTAAGGCGAAGCTCTCGATTTACCGGTCAATCTATGTTCCTACTCTCACCTATGGTCATGAGCTTTGGGTCATGACCGAAAGGACAAGATCCCGGATACAGGCGGCCGAAATGAGCTTTCTCCGCAGGGTGGCTGGGCGCTCCCTTAGAGATAGGGTGAGAAGCTCAGTCACTCGGGAGGAACTCGGAGTAGAGCCGCTGCTCCTCCACATCGAGAGGGGACAGCTGAGGTGGCTCGGGCATCTGTTCCGGATGCCTCCTGAACGCCTTCCCGGGAAGGTGTTTCGGGCATGTCCAACTGGGAGGAGGCCCCGGGGAAGACCAAGGACACGCTGGAGGGACTATGTCTCCCGGCTGGCCTTGGAACGCCTCGGTGTCCCCCCGGAAGAGCTGGAAGAAGTGTCTAGGGAGAGGGAAGTCTGGGCATCTCTGCTTAGACTGCTGCCCCCGCGACCCGGCCCCGGATAAGCGGAAGAAGATGGATGGATGGATGTTAATGTAATTAGTCTTTGAGGACTAGATCTGCTACACTGCTGCTGATTATTGCTGCTGTTGATTATTGCTGCTGCTGTTGTTGATTATTGCTGCTGCTGTTGATTATTGCTGCTGTTGATTATTGCTGCTGCTGTTGATTATTGCTGCTGCTGTTGATTATTGCTGCTGTTGATTATTGCTGCTGCTGTTGATTATTGCTGCTGCTGCTGTTGATTATTGCTGCTGCTGTTGATTATTGCTGCTGTTGATTATTGCTGCTGCTGTTGTTGATTATTGCTGCTGCTGTTGATTATTGCTGCTGTTGATTATTGCTGCTGCTGCTGTTGATTACTGCTGCTGCTGTTGATTATTGCTGCTGTTGATTATTGCTGCTGCTGTTGATTATTGCTGCTGCAGCTGTTGATTATTGCTGCTGCTGTTGATTATTGCTGCTGCTGCTGTTGATTATTGCTGCTGCTGCTGTTGATTCTGCTGCTGCTGTTGATAATTGCTGCTGATGCTGTTGATTATTGCTGCTGCTGCTGTTGATTATTGCTGCTGATGCTGTTGATTATTGCTGCTGCTGCTATTGATTATTGCTGCTGCTGCTATTGATTATTGCTGCTGCTGCTGCTGTTGATTATTGCTGCTGTTGATTATTGCTGCTGTTGATTATTGCTGCTGCTGATTATTGCTGCTGCTGCTGCTGTTGATTATTGCTGCTGCTGCTGTTGATTATTGCTGCTGCTGCTGTTGATTATTGCTGCTGCTGTTGATTATTACTGCTGCAGCTGTTGATTATTGCTGCTGCAGCTGTTGATTATTGCTGCTGCAGCTGATTATTGCTGCTGCTGTTGATTATTGCTGCTGCTGCTGTTGATTATTGCTGCTGCTGCTGTTGATAATTGCTGCTGATGCTGTTGATTATTGCTGCTGCTGCTGTTGATTATTGCTGCTGATGCTGTTGATTATTGCTGCTGCTGTTGATTATTGCCGCTGCTGCTATTGATTATTGCTGCTGCTGCTGCGGTTGATTATTGCTGCTGTTGATTATTGCTGCTGCTGATTATTGCTGCTGCTGCTGCTGTTGATTATTGCTACTGATGCTGTTGATTATTGCTGCTGATGCTGTTGATTATTGCTGCTGCTGTTGATTATTGCTGATGCTGCTGCTGTTGATTGTTGCTGCTGATGCTGTTGATTATTGCTGCTGCTGTTGATTATTGCTGCTGCTGCTGTTGATTATTGCTGCTGCTGTTGATTATTGCTGCTGATGCTGTTGATTATTGCTGCTGCTGCTGTTGATTATTGCTGCTGCTGCTGTTGATTATTGCTGCTGCTGTTGATTATTGCTGCTGCTGCTGTTGATTGTTGCTGCTGATGCTGTTGATTATTGCTGCTGATGCTGCTGCTGCTGTTGATTATTGCTGCTGCTGCTGCTGTTGTTGATTATTGCTGCTGCTGTTGATTATTGCTGCTGATGCTGTTGATTATTGCTGCTGATGCTGTTGATTATTGCTGCTGCTGTTGATTATTGCTGCTGATGCTGTTGATTATTGCTGCTGCTGCTGTTTATTATTGCTGCTGATGCTGATTATTGCTGCTGATGCTGTTGATTATTGCTGCTGCTGCTGTTGATTATTGCTGCTGCTGTTGATTATTGCTGCTGATGCTGTTGATTATTGCTGCTGATGCTGTTGTTGATTATTGCTGCTGATGCTGTTGTTGATTATTGCTGCTGATGCTGTTGATTATTGCTGCTGATGCTGTTGATTATTGCTGATGCTGCTGTTGATTATTGCTGCTGATGCTGTTGATTATTGCTGCTGATGCTGTTGATTATTGCTGCTGATGCTGTTGATTATTGCTGCTGCTGCTGTTGATTATTGCTGCTGCTGCTGTTGATTATTGCTGCTGCTGCTGCTGTTGATTATTGCTGCTGCTGATTATTGCTGATGCTGCTGTTGATTATTGCTGATGCTGCTGTTGATTATTGCTGCTGATGCTGTTGATTATTGCTAATGCTGCTGTTGATTATTGCTGCTGATGCTGTTGATTATTGCTGATGCTGCTGTTGATTATTGCTGCTGATGCTGTTGATTATTGCTTCTGCTGCTGCTTATTGATACTACTGCTGTTGATTATTGCTGCTGCTGCTGATTATTGTCGCTGCTGTCGATTATTGCCTTCAATTTTTGCTGCTGCTGCTGTTGATTTTTGCTACTGCTGCTGCTGTTGATTATTGCTAATGCTGCTGCTGATTATTGATACTACTGCTGTTGATTATTGCTGCTATCATTTATTGCTGCTGTCAATTATTGCTGCTGATGCTGTTGATTATTGCTGTCAATTATTGCTGCTGCTGCTGTTGATTATTTCTGCTGATGCTGTTGATTATTGCTGTTGATTATTGCTGTCAATTATTGCTGCTGCTGATGCTGTTGATTATTGCTGCTGCTGTCAATTATTGCTGCTGATGCTGTTGATTATTGCTGCTGCTGCTGTTGGTTGCTACTGCTGCTGCTGATTATTGATACTACTGCTGTCAATTATTGCTGCTGATGCATTTGATTATTGATGCTGCTGTTGGTTGCTACTGCTGCTGATTATTGCTACTATACTGCTGTCAATTATTGCTTCTGATGCCGATTATTGCTGCTGCTGCTGCTGCTGCTGTTGGTTGCTACTGCTGCTGCTGATTATTGATACTACTGCTATTTATTATTGCTGCTGCTTATTGATACTTCTACTGTTGATTATTGCTGCTGTCAATTATTGCTGCTGCTGTTGGTTGCTACTGCTGCTGATAATTGCTACTATACTGCCGTCGATTATTGCTGCTGTTGCTGTTGATTGCTACTGCTGCTGATAATTATTGATACTACTGCTGTCGATTATTGCTGCTGATGCTGTTGATTATTGATACTACTGCTCCCGATTATTGCTGCTGTCAATTATTTCTGCTGCTGATTATTGCTGCTGCTAATAGATACACAGACACATTGTTGTGAGCATGTACGATATGCTGCTGCTGCATAAATAGACATACATAAATCCCGTAGAAGATCCAGGCATGTGGAGCTGGGGGAGGTGGAGGGTTTCAGAGGAACTCTGATAGTGCACTACAGGATTAGTGTACAGCAAACACAGAACCAGTTTCATGACTGAATCTCACAAAAATATATCAGAATATACTGTATATACCATCCCATAATCGAAAGAAAGAATCAATTATATTTTGCATAGAAAATGAGTCCTATTTTTAGGACCAGTAAATCTTTTTCATTGTTACAATCAATGACAATTGAAAAATCACACACACAAACACCCTAGTCACCATCATCTCTGTCTGTCTGTGATTCAACAGCCATTTCCTGTTTGATGTGCAAAGGTAATTAAACGAGACAAGGTTTTCCAGCAATTAGAGCTCATCAATACAAAAACCCTGATTACAAAAAACAAGCAGCACAAGCCACAAACACAAGAAATCAAAGTCAAGTATCGACAGTTCTGTTGATCATTCAGGTTAAATGCCTTTATCGCTCTCGCTGATTGTTTAATTCTTCAATACTGATTTTAAAATTTAGATAAGGAAATGGAGAGTCAGTCATTAGTACAAGGAAACGGTTCCACTGAAAGCCTTGATTACAGGATTCCTGGAAAATACGGCAGCATTTTTCTCTATAAACCTACTGTAACATTCACTCAAAACTCCCTCTCCAGTTCACACAAAACATTTATTGAAACATTTATTATCTTCACCACACTACAACCAGTGTTATTTTGTTATTAATTATATACTATTATATGTTTTTATTATAATTTTTATAATGTCCTTTTATTTTCATATTTTCAGTTTTCATTTTAATTTGAGCTTCATTTTAGTAATTTTGTCATATTACTATTTAGGTTTATTTAAATTTTAGTTTTTATTTATGTTATTTATTGGTTTAAACTTATTTCAGTTAGTTGCCAAGGCAACACAAGGCAAGGTTTTCATCTTATATTTGTTATAAATTGAAACTAAATACCTTGACTAACATGCTACACATGAGCATCAGTTCTGAAACAAACAAAGTTTCATGTGATAAATCTGATATAGAAATAAATTAAATATGCAGTATCTCGCTTTCCGGAATTTTAAGTATCAAATCATCTGACCTTATTTATAGAAATACATGTACAAAAATGAGAGGAGACAAAACAGAGCTATAAATCAAAATGAAAACAGATTTCAGTAAGAAACTCAACTCACCATCTGAGCAGTGTTTGTGTAGGCTGGCATTTTCTCTCTCTCTGACATATAACAGACAGTAACACTTCCTGTTTTAACGGGAATGACAGGATGTTTGGGAAGCAGTACAAAACAGGAAGAGCTCTTATTCTGGTTAACACTCTGTAGAGCAACATCATTTACTCAGAAACATCATGTTGGTCATCATCATGTTGATTAAGTGTGCATGTAGATCTAAAGATCACAGACATTACATATTACAAAACAATAATGTTTTTGATTTAGTGACATAATTAAGGCCTGAGCACCTCTTAGAATTGCTCCGTTTTCTAAACTTACAATGCAAAAAACGTAATGTCCTTAAATAGACTTCAATTTGAAATTGGGGTGAATTTGTCTTATGAGATTCATCTATCAGCTATTCTGAACCAATCCACTCAACTCTACACATCAACTCTAAAACTCACAAAAATCCTTTTCTTTGCATTTGTTAAATGCACCAAGCATCATCCACAATGTATTTTTGCTCTCACAAAGAATGGGATGAGCTAGTGCTTCAGCTGAGCACATTTATGTACCATCCAGAGGGCTAAAAGAGTGTTTTGGGGGCTTTGTACTGTAGAATTACTGCCAGGTCAAATGGGACAGACAAAACCACATCCCTCTGAGGTTAAAACACACAGCAGTTTTATACTCGATCAGGATGCACATACTCCTGCTTTAAGGTGGATAAAAGAAGACTGTGTGTTTCCCCGCAGGAGTTTGTCCCAGCTGCACCATTATGACAGATGTGAAAGGAGATTCAGTTGAAGCTTTTGAGACTTGCATGCACTCAACAAAAACACCCTCCATTATAAATCTCTCTGTACTAGAGCTGTTTGCGCTGTATGATGGTACCGCTGGAAAAACGTGCCTCTACCTACATTTTATTCCTTTACACACACAATTATGATCACATTTTGATATTTGCATTACAAAACCAGCTCCATATGTATGGCTTTTCTGACATAGTAAACTTGCTCAGTAGCTCACCAGGTACAACAAGCAATGTAATAAAACATTGCCAGATTCATTCATCTGTTTCTGATAAAACTGAACATGCTTTTAGCTCCACTCATTGGACATTTGACATTGAATATGCGTTTCGCCCACTGAGCCTTCTTGCACAGACACTGTGCAAAGTCAGGGAGGACCAGGAGCAGGTCTTGTTAGTTGCGCCGTATTGGCCCAACTGGACCTGGTTCCCCGAACTCTTACTCCTCGTGACAGCCCCTCCCTGGCCCATTCCTCGAGGAAGGACCTGCTTTCCCACTCTATGGCACTCGCGTCCAGACCTCTGGAAACTCCATGTCTGGTCCCTGGCGGATGTTCTAGGTGGCCTACCACAGGCTGTGGTAGACACCATCACTTCTGCTAGAGCCCCCTCTATGCGTTGAAGTGGAACCTGTTCGTGAAATGGTGTTCTCCGATTGGAGTCATGCTTTCCTTCCTGCAAAGTGGGTTGGAGCGAAGGCTGTTTTCTTTCCACCCTTAAAGTACACTCACCTAAAGGATTATTAGGAACACCATACTAATACTGTTTTTGACCCCCTTTCGCCTTCAGAACTGCCTTAATTCTACGTGGCATTGATTCAACAAGGTGCTGAAAGCATTCTTTAGAAATGTTGGCTCATATTGATAGGATAGCATCTTGCAGTTGATGGAGATTTGTGGGATGCACATCCAGGGCACGAAGCTCCCGTTCCACCACATCCCAAATATGCTCTATTGGGTTGAGATCTGGTGACTGTGGGGGCCATTTTAGTACAGTGAACTCATTGTCATGTTCAAGAAACCAATTTGAAATGATTCGAGCTTTGTGACATGGTGCATTATCCTGCTGGAAGTAGCCATCAGAGGATCATAAAGGGATGGACATGGTCAGAAACAATGCTCAGGTAGGCCGTGGCATTTAAACAATGCCCAATTGGCACTAAGGGGCCTAAAGTGTGCCAAGAAAACATCCCCCACACCATTACACCACCACCACCAGCCTGCACAGTGGTAACAAGGCATGATGGATTCATGTTCTCATTCTGTTTACGCCAAATTCTGACTCTACCATCTGAATGTCTCAACAGAAATCGAGACTCATCAGACCAGGCAACATTATTCCAGTCTTCAACTGTCCAATTTTGGTGAGCTTGTGCAAATTGTAGCCTCTTTTTCCTATTTGTAGTGGAGATGAGTGGTACCCGGTGGGGTCTTCTGCTGTTGTAGCCCATCCGCCTCAAGGTTGTGCGTGTTGTGGCTTCACAAATGCTTTGCTGCATACCTCGGTTGTAACGAGTGGTTATTTCAGTCAAAGTTGCTCTTCTATCAGCTTGAATCAGTCGGCCCATTCTCCTCTGACCTCTAGCATCAACAAGGCATATTCGCCCACAGGACTGCCGCATACTGGATGTTTTTCCCTTTTCACACCATTCTTTGTAAACCCTAGAAATGGTTGTGCGTGAAAATCCCAGTAACTGAGCAGATTGTGAAATACTCAGACTGGCCCGTCTGGCACCAACAACCATGCCACGCTCAAAATTGCTTAAATCACCTTTCTTTCCCATTCTGACATTCAGTTTGGAGTTCAGGAGATTGTCTTGACCAGGACCACACCCCTAAATGCATTGAAGCAACTGCCATGTGATTAGTTGATTAGATAATTGTATTAATGAGAAATTGAACAGGTGTTCATAATAATATTTTAGGTGAGTGTATATGTCACTGCAATTGCGAAATATCACAACGCAATCAAAGTCTTTAGGGTAGCATGACCTGATCGCCAGGTTCCTCAGAGGTGTGAGGAGACTAAATCCTCCTCGTCCTAACTCGTTACCCTCTTGGGACCTGTCTCTGGTCCTCACGGCACTGCAGAGACCTCCCTTTGAGCCTTCGCAGTCAGTGGATTTAAAAATCCTGTCCATGAAGACAGTACTCCTGACAGCATTGGCCTCCATCAAGAGGGTAGGGGACCTGCAAGCTTTTTCGGTTCACGAATCGTGCTTAGAATTTGTGTCGGCCAACTCTCACGCTGTCCTGAGACCCCGGCCTGGATACGTGCCCAAGGTTCCTACCACTCCCTTCAGGGACCAGGTAGTGAACCTGCAAGCGCTGCCTTCAGAGGAGGCATACCCAGCCCTAGCTTTGCTCAGTCCCGTCCGCACTTTGCAGTGTTACATGGACAGAATGCAAAGCCTCAGGGTCTCAGAGCAGCTCTTTGTCTGTTATGGAGGCCAGCAGAAGGGAAAGGCTGTCTCCAAGCAGAGGTTAGCCCACTGGATAGTGGATGCTATTGTCTTGGCGTATCAGTCCCAAGACGTACTTTGCCCACTCAGGTTGCGAGCACACTCAACTAGAAGTCTTGCTTCCTCCTGGGCGCTGTCTCAAAGCGCCTCGCTAACAGACATTTGCAGAGATGCAGGCTGGGCAACACCTAAGATTCTATCGCCTCAGTGTAGAGCCGGTATCTTCCTGTGCACAGTGGCCAGTAGAGCGAAGGACCCGTTCTAAGTGTCAGCTTGCAACGGCACTCCCGTCCACTGGGCCAGATACATGCGTCTTTGACTCCAGTAGAGTTCCCCAGAAATGGCTAACCCTGTTGTGTTCCTCCATCACCCTCGGCAGTCAGAAGTTGCGGAGCGTCTGACGCCAGGCCTACACACGTATGCAGGCTGTGTGTCCATATGTAGCGGTCCCTGCAGCGACCCCATATGTGTATTCTTCCACGATACGGCTACCCTGCTCGGCTAGCCCGTGTCGTCTCTGATTATGTTCTTCCCCCCTAGAACTAGGCTGGAACCACCTCAGAGACTGCCATATGTTGTACTATCCTGCTTGGCTAGTCCATGTGTGTAACTGCCACATCACCTTCCCATAGAAGGATGTGGCTTCTGCAGCATTCCCTCTTCCGAGACGGGCACGCTTTCCCAGTGTATCCAAGAGTCACACTGAGTGGGTCTTGCAGAACAGCAGTGACTGACCTTCTCTGCATAGAGCCCTGATTCCCGCTCCAACAGATGGGGGAGGACCAGGGAGCTCAAGCAGAGCGCTGGAAGGGCCAGCTTCTGTGGTGTTTTAGTAGATCCCCAATTCGTCAGTCTGTTCCGACGTACGTCGAACGTGACTGACTGTAAGGGAACGTCTCGGTTAAGTATATAACCCTCGTTCCCTGAAGGAGGGAACAGAGGCGTACGTCCCGTCACCACAGGTGCAGTACCTTCGTTGAATAAAGATGCGGTGCATCCACTTCCTTATTTATACCCGCGCTGAGGGGAGGAGCGTAGAATGTGCAAACCGCATACCAATGTTCATTGGCTCGTTTAGTAACACTTGAAGTAGATTGGTCTCTCAAAGCGATCCCCAATTCTTCTTACTTCAGGGAACGAGGCCTACATACGTAACCGAGACGTTTTTTTTGACAATTGATAAAGAATAAAGAAATCGTTTGAATACATGTGTATATTTACGTCAGCTGAGAGAGGAAGAGACAAACATAAGGGGAGCATTTATATTATTTGTCTGCAATTTAGTGTTTGGCCTGCCAGTGTATGTATTGACTGGTTTATTTTCTTTAGTGTGTGTGTCTGAATGTGTGTGTGTTGGCAGGGAATGATTTAATAAGGCTTAGCGTGCTGTATTTGTGACATCCGCGTCCTCTAAATGACTGCCGCAGTGTTGACACGTAAACATCACAGCAGCGGAAGCTTTATTCAAATGAATTCACTCCCTCCGGCAGGCACTGATCTAACCGCAGGTTGAGTTTAATTTGACTTTAATATGACAACTTATGTAATGCACACGTTATTTCTGGCAGGTGTCAGATATTGACAAAGTCATGTTTGCAAGTTTCCAGATGGCTACAATGTGTTTGAAAAGTTTAGGAAGCCGATATCCACTAACTGTATATATTTTTTTCTTGTTTTCAGAGTTATACATATTTTGTATTCATTACTTTTGTGCATGGAAATTTGGATCACAAATTCTACACACGTTTTCCAATCATGGCAGAAAAGGGTAAACTCAAAATTTAGCAAACTGACAACCTAAAGAGCAAAAAGCAAACTAATTTAAGCCTGTAAACATCTGGACATAGGAGATATGCTTACGATCACCTTTCATGCAACACCCCTCTTTATATTTATCAATGAGATTTTTACCAGCTAAAGGTCTGCTTGCATGGCAAAACACTTCAAGGCTTCTATGCTAATGGCTATAATGGAAGGAGCGTGTTTGCATCTACAAAATCATATTCCAGTGATTATAAATCAACCTCATTACAACATCCTAGTTGCCAGTACTATTAGGTTAAACAGACTGTGAACTACAGCTTTATACAAACTACAAATATTTAAGAAAATGTATTTAAAGAATATACAATTGAATACAAGATTGCAAGAATGTTTTGAAATATCAGATTGATGTACTTTGCAAACACACCATTTCAGAAACTTTTTGAAACAGAAACCAATTTATTGATATTAACCTGATTCATTCTGAAATCTTCAAATATTCTATGATTTCAGAACAGCAGTCTTATTGTATCCCCCCCAACTTTTGAATGTTTTAGAGTTAATTTGGTTAGTAGTCAAATAATAACAAGAATTGTAATCAATTTGGATAAATTACGCTTCCATCCAACATTATCTTCCCATTCTCTTCCAATCAGAAATGTGTCACATAACAGAAGTTAAATGTGTTACAAATGCTGTTTCATGTCATCTTTAAGGTTAAACGTAGCGGATCTCTTTCAGGGAATTCATCTCTCTCTGATACAAACTGCAGCTCAATGGATAGAGGTGATGCTACGTCTTATCTCTCCTCAACAGCTGGACTGAGACTGGAGGCTGATGTTTTATCATGACCCAACAACACAGACCCTGAACACAGGAAGAGTCCAGGGTCTTCAAAATTTCAGATATCTGTTTTGTTTGGTTAAGCTTGTATTACATAAAATGAGTGAGAATGTAAGAGAAATTGGTAAAACTTTGTTAACATTAGTAAGCGGTTTCTGAGAAACACGGTTGATATTTGAAATCGGCACCCAAACAAACACACCCCTCCCTTCACTGCCCCACCCCCAAAATAATGAACACACTATGCAACGCAGGCAACAGCTGGCACTAATGCAAGTATGAATGAATCAGCTGTGATTCAACAACAACAACAACAACAGCATATACTGGTTCTGTAAAACAGCAAAATACCAATGTTACTCATGTATCGAGCAGAAACAAAGAAACATCTCTCCTCCCCCATTATGAGCGGAAACACCCCCTACTGCTGATTGGCTCATTCTCCTCCCCATTATGAGTGGACATATCCGTTATTGCTGATTGGCTCACTCTCATACACCCCCTACTGCTGATTGGCTCACTCTCTCGCCTCTCCATCATGAGTGGACACACCCCCTACTGCTGATTGGCTCACTCTGTCTCATCCCCCATTATGAGCAAACACACCCCCTACTGCTGATTGGCTCACTCCTTTCCTCCCCTGTTATGAGCTGATTGGCTCATTCTCTCTCATCCCCATTATTAGGGGACACGCCCCATGCTGCTGATTGGATCCCGCTCTCTCTTCCCCCATTATGAGCGGACATGCCCCCTACTGCTGATTGGCTACAAATGTGTTGTGCTGCTCAGTCTGGGGTGCGTTTCCCAAATTATGGGATTGAATTGCTCCATTGAATTGTGTTGGAAACGATGGAACTGGCGACCAAAAGCTGCTTTTGCACCGATTGGCCAAACTGTTCTCGTTGCTTAACTGTTCCATCCCATGCTGTAATTGATGTTATAACTGATTACTTAAAATGTTTTGAGTTATGCCACCTTTTATTAGGGTTTACAGTGTAACAAATGAAACCTTATTGTAAACTGTTACAGGAAAACTAGATTTTTACATTTGCTGGACACTATGAAGTGTAAATAAATGTGAATATTACTAAAGTAATATCAGAGAAACCATATGCTGATAAGACAGTAATAAATGAAATGAGCAGAACCATAAGTTCCACCTGGTTGTGCTTTTGTCTTAAAATTAAGTCATTCAGTCATACATGTTTGTAAAGAAATGGTACAAACTGGCCTGACTGACGCGTCCTACTTGCTCAAGTACACTTGGTGTTTTTCCTTCTCTGTCAGAGGGATCGCTCCGTCATGTACCCTGCCTGCGGGTTTCTCTGACGCTGCCGTCGTCCTGCGTGACAGTGTGGATGATATTTGAAATCCTGACTGGCAGGCAGTAAGTGGAGTTTTACATGAATGTGGCCTATTGAATAATTGCTGGTTTGTATACGAGAATAAATGCTCATAAATGCATGCAAACATGCTCTGTAATAAATCTGTCATATTATGCATTTGAGTCTTCCTTGAAGACATATACATGGGTGAGCAAGAGAGAGAGAGAGAGAAAGAGAGAGAGAGGGGGAATAAAAGGCTGCTTTTAAGCTTTGGATGGATTTGTCTCACAATAAGCCTCCAGCAGATTAAAGCATGTTAATGCTGCTTAAACACACTGGACACACTGTTGTGTGTTCGAATGGAGTCGATGCCACTGTATGTCATGTAAGACATGTGCTGCATATTTACTGAGTGGCTTCAGGCGAATGATGTTTAGAAGGAACAATAATATACATCACTAGTGTATCTATCACTATTGTACTGTCAGCTCGGGGTTGACGCGGGATGAAAAAGCAGGATTTAAGTGCAGCAGTTGTTTTTTAATACCAAAATCAAAATGCTCAGGTTACTTTAGTCGTAGTCCACACGTACACAGGTTTTTCCCTCCTCCATAAAAAAAAAATTGCGTCCACATGAAAACGCAAAACACGCCAAGAGCATGCCGAATCAACAGGTGGCATATAACCCTAACCGTAAAGCCATGTTGGCCAATCAGAAACAAGCCAAAATCTCCCGTTTCACAGTCCACACGACAACACTGCAACCGGAGTTTCTAAAAAGGTTCACCCTGGCAGGAGTTTTCAAAAAAGTTTGTTTCAGTGTCCGGATACTGCGTTTGCATGTGGACGAACGGCCAAACCGTATAGAAAAAGCTGCGGATTTGAAAATACCCGTGTTTAGCTGTATACGTAAAAAGTTTGTATCTCATCAGCGTTTTGCCCAGACCGATCCAGCATTTTGGGAGCCTGACACCGGTATTTTTTGAAACCAGGTCCCACAGTGGATAAATCTGAAATCGACACCCTTGTGTTTTCGTGTGTACAGCCAATCCGTATATTTTGTGAAACGGTGATGTCATCACACCATGGCTGCGTCCGACACCTGGAAAATGCTGCCTTCGGAAGACACATTTCAAGGTAGAAAGGCATCAAGGCACGTCCGAATTTAATGTTATCTTCACTTCCTGTCTCCTGAGATACCTTCATCTGATCGAGTTTTGAAGGCAGCATATTTGTATCCTTCGCTGCCTTTGATATCCCACAATCCTGTGCGTTCCATTCTGTGACAGCTGAGCTGGGGAAAATAAGATGGCCTCCGAAAGTTGCGTTTGCTGGTCAGTTTGTGTGTAAATGTACGTTTTTTTACCAACATTTTCTACTTCTGATGTCATTTCTAGCGAGAAATCACTACTGTAGTGATTAAATATGTGTTTAGTTCTCACCAAAGCTCTCTCTATTTTGGTGTTGATCATTAAACTGTTACACTGCCTAAGAAGTCTGTCCGAAATTAGTTTCGTGAGGTGCCTCAATGCACAAACGCTGCCCGCAATTTCATTGTCTGATAAGGCAGCAAGGCAATGAGTCAGCTGCCTAGGTTTTCAGACGCAGCCCATGTCTCACACATGCTCCAAGTCTTCTTCTCCGTTTATAGTTTATTTCTGTGGCAGAATTACAGCGCCACATACTGGTCTGGCATGTATATACTACATCGTTAGAGTCGGTTTCAGTGGTTTCATGTGTACGCAGATATTTTTCGGATAGGGAAAGCTCTAGCTTCATGTGGATGTGGCCTTAGACTCACAAAAAACATATACAAAACCACCTCAATAAAACAGACAAGAGCGGACAAACTGAGGGATATAAGTACTAAGGATAACCGATGAAAGGAAACGAGAAACAGGTGCAGGTCGTAATCAAACAATGAGTAACCAGAAAACAGTGAAAAACCAACTCAACCACAGACCAAACGTGACATTTTAATTACAGTTTTTAAAGATTGGGGTTGGTACAGATACAGTAATATTGTAAATAGCTGTTTATATGAATATATGTTCAAATGTAATTTATTCCTGTGATCAAAGCTGAATTTTCAGCATCATTACTCCAGTCTTCAGTGTCACGTGATCCTTCAGAAATCATTCTAATATGATGATTTGATGCCCAAGAAAAATGTATGATTATTCTGATTGTTCTGCTTCATATTTCTGTGGAAACTGTGACACATCACGGCTCTTTGATGAATAGAAAGTTTAAAAGAACAGCATTTATTTAAAATATAAATATTTTGTATATAGTATATAGCAGGGGTTTTCAAACTGGGGTCCGGTGACCCGCAGGGGTCCTCCAGAAGGTTCTAAGGGGTCCCCAGAAAATTTCAGAGAATAAAAAGAAAAGCAAAAATGGATAAAGTCTACCGAATATTCTAACTGTTTCATTTCTAAATGTATACATACCATATACATACTTTACAGAATTGTATATGTTTGCTTTGTATCTTTCTAGTACGTTTTTCTCACTATAGTCCCCTTTATCTTGATTTTTTTATACATACAAATATATAAATGGATTTTAGGAAGGGGCTCCCTCATAAAAGATTCATCATATTTGGGGGCCTTGGCATCATAAAGTTTAAAAACCCTTGGTATATAGTATAGTATGTCTTAACTGACCAATTCAAATCTTACTGACCCCAAACTTTAGTAATATTACAGTAGTAATATTACATCACTAAAATAAAATAGATATTTAAATTATGTTAACATTTTAATTGAATTAAGTGATATGCTAAACAACTGCATTTCAATATATGCTAATAAAAGATCCTAAATTAAGGCCCGGTTTCACAGACAGGGCTTAGACTAAGCCAGGATTAGGCCTTAGTTCAATTAGGACATATAAGTAACTTTTATAAACCTGCCCAAGAAAAAACCATTACTGGTGTGCATCTTGAGACAAAACAATGCCACTGACATATTTTAAGATTTGTCAGTGCAAGATTCTTTCAGTTAAAACAGCACAAACATGCATTTTAGTCTAGGACTAGCTTAAGCGTTGTCTGTGAAACCGGGGGTAAGATTCATACAATTCCTTGTTCTTACTGTGATTGTATTTGCTGTTTAAACTACAGTCTAAGTCTTTATACGTTTTCTAATAAATACTACAAACACTGACATAAACATTTCAAAATGAGAACATAAAAGCGCAGTGTTTTTGTATGTTTAAATATATCTCTGAGCTGTTTAAACGACTGTCTGACCACCACACATTGTTTGCCTGACCTTTCCCCGAAAAGGTCAACGTTTCATTAGCTTGTTCGTTTAAGATGTTGAAGGCCGAGTCGAGTCGATCAATACGCCTCTAACTGAAGGACAAACGCCTGTCAATATCAACAGCACCGTCTGTCCATCCACAAATTATTTAGCCAAGTCGAGACAGACTGTTTTGAACAAACTCTTTAAAGACATTTTTCTGAGAAGGTTGCCACACTAGATCAATACAAGATCAATGAGAAATCGAGTCCCACTGAACACAATTCATCTCGGTGGAATCTCACACATTAGCACAGGAACACAAAGATCTCTTGCAGCTAGTTGTGCTCCACTGAATTCAATTTATTTCACACGCCGCCTAACTCGCTTCATCTCAAATCCAGTTCCCGCCTGGGAAACGAACCTGTGCAAGGACAAACGATAACAACCTCCGACCTCAGAGTCTCTGTGTCTCATTCCCGAGGCGATTTGGGTTCAATCAGCCTCGATGCTGATCCGGTCCACATAATTCCCACTTGTGCCGGTGAAGCACTTATTAAGTTAAGTTTTGACCTTAGTTACAATTTTTGTAATCCTGAGAGACAGGTGACACTGAGGTCAGGATTATAGAGTGGAAGTAAAAACTCCATAGAAGAAATTGATTTTTAACCATTACTAAAAGACACAGCCCTACTGTGAGCTATACAAGGTTGTTAATCGATGACATTTGCTTCTGTTGAAGCCGATAGCCTGCATTATATTAACTTTGTTTTAAAATAATCCTATAACAGCAGATTTCAAGTGATAACTACATTACCATTATGCAGTACTGAAAATTCCACCAATCAGTGTCAAGGTCTCGTTAGCTCCGCCCACTCACAAATTACATAATCGAGTCCTCAAGCATTCAAAATACTTATATATATACACATATTTCACAATGAACTTGTAATATATTGTTTTTATAAATGTGATGCGATCTGGGAAAACCCGTCGAATGTCACGCTGGAACGTTTTCAGCAAAGTCGAAGAATAGGTTGAATGTCCATTTTTTGTCAAAATTGGGTTTTCATTAAATTATTATTCTAAAACATCTTGTCTATCATTTCTAAAAATATCTTGGCAAAAATCACTTGTTTAGTGCAGAAAAATTGCGATTTATAGCGGCAAGCTGAAAAGACTTTCTCTGTTTATTTAGATCATGCCCGGCTGAGGTGCAAAAAAAAAAAAAAAATGGCCCGTTTTCGCTCTCATAACACCACAAAGACAGTTCACCCATCAAAATAAACCCATTACATATAGAATAAAGGTGTATCAAAGCATTTCCCTCCAGTCCTATGTAAACTAGGTCTTCATGCAATGGAGGGGGATCACAGAGAGTTGACATCATCTCCGGCTGGCCTCTGTTTGCCTCGCTTCGAGATCCGTCGTTGTCAGCATTTTGCACTTTGTAAACCCCTAGATTTTGTAATAAATTCAATTTATTATATTATTTCAGTGTTGTGGCTGTCTCATCTTTGTTGCGGTCTCGAGCGGGCCGTAACACCAACCAATTCGTTTTCATGCCAAGAGTACAAAAAATAACATCCAGTCAATTTTTTTAGATAAAAAGTTCTGGAAATGTTTTAAATATAAAGGGAAAAAATATATAGATTTGATGATGATAAATGTAATGCTTCATTGCTGAAAAAACGTATTCAGTTTAATGTTAAAGCATAAAAAAAATAGTTTTAATATTTTAATATTGACTACCACTACCAATCACTTAATAAGCTAAAATAAAATAAAATAGTTGTATATAAGTCATTGTTTGTATGGATTGCATTTCAATTTATTTTTGAATAAATAAAACGATGCAGAGAAAACTATCACATCACTGACCCATATACAACTTCTTCCTAGTCTTTTATTCAATTATGCCCTATAACAAATATATTTGAGCATAAAAATCCCTTCAGGATTTTGTTAGTTCAACTGCACGAATCAAGAAATGCAATTTGAGAAATCGCGCTCCCCCAATCAGCTTATATCTCCTCGCATTTATTACTCGACCGAGTGAATTCATGGATCATGTGTTTGTTTAATTGACCAAAACATGAATCATCGTTTGACAGGCATTTGATCAGAAACGCCACTGAGATGAAACAATTTAATTAGGACGGCAGACTTCAGATTGGTATCGTCTGACAACTGAAAGAGTGCGAATATCAACCTGTTTAAAGACTGATGGCAAGCGCAGACAGCTGCTTCATTAGGCTGGAGGATGTTTATGTGCTTTATGCTTATAGGTCGATAGAGCACATTATCAGTTAATGCATTGACATAATTAAAACATGAATGATCACTAGGATGTTTTGAAATTACGCTGTAATTGCATGTCATATCATTCAAACAAACTAACTAACAGAAGGATTACTCAAAACAGCCTGTGCTTTGATGTGCATTTTGCATAAATGACTACATGCAGTAATTAGTGAGGTTCAATGAAGAACAGAGCAATAACACTGCACAACATCCCAACAGACCGTTTGACAGACTACATCTACGGTCTATTAACCCAAGAGTGAGAGAAATAACATGGTAAAGGTCTGTCTGTCTGTTCTATCATATCTGTCTGTCTGTTCTATCTATCTATCTATCTATCTATCTATCTATCTATCTATCTATCTATCTATCTATCTATCTATCTATCTATCTATCTATCTATCTATCTATCTATCTATCTATCTATCTATCTATCTATCTATCTATCTATCTATCTATCTGTCTGTCTGTCTGTCTGTCTGTCTGTCTGTCTGTCTGTCTGTCTGTCTGTCTGTCTGTCTGTCTGTCTGTCTGTCTGTCTGTCTATCTATCCGTCTGTCTGGATGTCTGTCCGTCTATCTATCTATCTATCTATCTATCTATCTATCTATCTATCTATCTATCTATCTATCTATCTATCTATCTATCTATCTATCTATCTATCTATCTATCTATCTATCTATCTATCTATCTATCTATCTATCTATCTATCTATCTATCTATCTATCTATCTATCTATCTGTCTGTCTGTCTGTCTGTCTGTCTGTCTGTCTGTCTGTCTGTCAATAGATGTTTCTATTGAGGAATAAAGCAGCTCATACTGTCACAAACAGTTACATATCACTGTTGAAAATCATGTTTTCTTTTTCTTACTTTAATACAAATATTTTGCTTTGATTTTGTGCAAAAATAATTGTACTTTTTTCCAGACAGTTGCATCAATCCAGATATTCAAGCAATTTTTTTTCGCATTTGTTATTTTCATTTGTTACATTTGCATCATTTCTCTATAACAAGCAAACCTCGACAGCAAACACGGCTCAACAAGCTCATGGAAAAAACAAAGGCTCCCGTGCAATACCTCACACAACACTCTGCATGTTTCCAGCCGAGGCTGATGGTCAGCGCTCTCGTGAATGCACTGCAGTGGAAAAGCGGTCAGCCAGGGGAATTCAGCGCTCGGCTTTGTCGTGGCATAGCTCTACTTTTTGCTCTACTTTCTGCTCTAGTTTTGTGATCTCATTCAGGTCCCGTTTGTCCTGTTTGAGCTTCTTTTAGCTCGCTGATGTGTCCTCAGGTACGTGTCCAACGTCATAAGATGTTTCATTTGTTACCCTCTCAACACACCATTTGAGTTCACTGAAAAGAGTTTTATGTTTACAAAAGCTTTTCTAATCAACGACTACGTTTACATGCACCCTCATAATGTGATTATAATGAGATTTAGGCAATATTGCGATTAAACTTTACCTCATATAAACACAACACCTAGATCAAATTGATGTAATTAAAGGGTTAGTTTACCCAAAAATGAAAACTCAGGTTGAACCACTGGAGTCACATGGACTATTTTAACAATGTCTTTACTACCTTTCTGGACCTTGAAAGTGTTGCTGTCTATGGAGGGGTCAGAGAGCTCTCGGATTTCATCAAAATATCTTCATTTGTGTTCCGAAGATGAACGAAGGTCTTACGGGTTTGGAACGACATGAGGGTCGTTTCAAGCTTAAAGCTCATAAGTGACCACAATCGTAGTGAAATATGTGGCGTATGCCAATTTTAACTGCAATAAATATGCAGGTAAACACTTGAATGGCATCTATTTCACTCTGATCTTTCTGTCTTTCTGTCTGTCTATAGTCTGTCTGTCTATAATCTGTCTATCTATCTATCTATCTATCTATCTATCTATCTATCTATCTATCTATCTATCTATCTATCTATCTATCTATCTATCTATCTATCTATCTATCTATCTATCTATCTATCTATCTATCTATCTATCTATCTATCTATCTATCTATCTATCTATCTATCTGTCTGTCTATAATCTGTCTGTCTGTCTGTCTGTCTGTCTGTCTGTCTGTCTGTCTATCTATCTATCTATCTATCTGTCTTTCTATCTATCTGTCTTTCTGTCTGTCTGTCTGTCTGTCTGTCTGTCTGTCTGTCTGTCTGTCTGTCTGTCTGTCTGTCTGTCTGTCTGTCTGTCTATCTATCTATCTATCTATCTATCTATCTATCTATCTATCTATCTATCTATCTATCTATCTGTCTATCTATCTGTCTGTCTATAGTCTGTCTGTCTATAATCTGTCTGTCTCTCTAATAGTTGTTATATATAGTTGAAGCAAATTCAATTGACTCTAACAAAACAGCACCATGTGGGCAGTTCTCGACCCGAATAATCTGCAGTATGAACCTGGAAAGTCAAAAGTCCTGCTATGCGAGAGAAAGGAGAGTCTGGGCATGTAATTAATGCTTTGAAAGTCACACTGGATGAAAAGTGTTTGCTAAATGGCAGGTAACTGCAGTCACACGGTCATTTAGCAAACTAAGGTCATTTCAGTAAAAGAGACGCCGCGTGTTTGTGCACCTCTGCCAGCTGATGACAGGAGACATATAAACGTGTCAGTGCAGCAGCAAGGTTTTCAATCTATGCAGTCACTCCGCTGATATCAGGGGACCAGGTGGCACAAACCTACACACACACGCACACACTTCAGCATCAGACAGTCAGTCAATGTCAGTCACTTCTGTTCATGCTGCCAGCTTTTTTAATCTTTGTTATTACATATCAGTTTGATTTACTTTCTTTTATTCTAGCTTTTTTTTTTTTTTATGTACGCGTAAATGTGTATGTGGGTAGTTGAATTGAAAAGCATGTGTGAGTCGACGTGTCCTGCGGTGTGGCATGTTATAGTCAAGCTAAAGCAGCATTTCTTTCATTCTTCTATAATTATTCTGCATGCAGATTTTATGAGCCCATATTAAAAGTCCCGTTCTTCGTGTTTTTTTGAAGCTTTGATTGTGTTTACAGTGTGCAATATAACATGTGTTCATGTTTCGCGTGTAAAAACACAGTATTTTTCACACAATTTACTTATCTGTATACCGCTGTTTTCACTGTCCTAAAAACGGCTGATGACTTCCTTGTTCTATGAAGTCCCTCCTTCAGAAATATGTAACGTGTTCTGATTGTGCCAGCGGTTCCCGTGTTGTGATTTGACAGCAGCTTAGCGCACGTAACTTGCATGGAAAGGTCACGCCTCTTAACGGGAGATATATGCACTTAATGATCTCTACAGCGTCCCTGGGAAAGCCAAACAAAGGTGATTTGACTCCGGGATGAAAATAACAGCGTCTCGACGACATGGCGACAAACACACTCAAACGCAACACTTCCTTTTCTCCACGCGACCGTCCTCTTCTCCACGTGGGACAGCAACAAGACCACGCCCCCTTTTTCGCGTATTCTTGTGGGCGGAGGTTAGTCTGTTCTACTGACTGACGTCATTAATGAAGGAATTACCAGGATGTAGTCCAAACCGGCCATTCGCTGTAGGCTTTGAAAGGGAACTTCTGTTAAATAAAATATCTCGCTTGGCATTGAACTTTGAGCTTTATAATTTTACAGGTATTATTTATGCTCTAACAGCAACATTACACACTAACTAAAGTTTGAACAGTGGGATCGCGAAGAACGGGACCTTTAAATGGAGAAACGACATGGAATATTTGTACTCTTCCAAAGTCATTTTTCGCACTTCAGGACCATTTAAAATTGAATTTAAAAGAAATACATTTTGTATAGATTTTAATCTAAAGTTGTGGATGCTAATGAAATAAAATGGACAAATCATGCATCAACTACACTTTAAAAATGTAAAGCTTTTTGAATCTAATGTTTTGGTTTTTATCCATCCATAAAGGAATAATTCGCCCAAATAAGTCAAATCTGTCATCATTTACTCTTTCCCATGTCGTTTAGACACACATGAGATGATGCAGAAAGTTTGAGCTTCTGACACAGTAAATGTGGATGTTGATTCAAACTGATAAACTCCAAAAGGACAAAAAGCATCATAAAAGAAATTCATCTGACTCATACATTACATCCTCTGAAGTCATACGAGAGCTTTGGAAATCTTCCCGTCTGTAGCTCTCAAATCTTATTTGTGGTTTTGTTTTTAAAATCGGTGCATCACGATCGGTCCTTTGGCATATGATGATGAATCTAATGATGTTACAACTACAGAGGAAGATTTTCAGTGAATAACGGCTTCAATTTCAGGCATTTTCTCACACAAAGCAACATATGACTCACAAAACACATTAAATTAAAAAGAATTGGTGTAGGATTAACTCTGAAACAATTTTCACTCAGTAACTGCTATTAAATTTTTATAAAGCGTAGTATAAACCAACCACCATCTATGTCCGTTGTATGGAAAATAGCAGCCTGGACATTCTGCCTAATATCTTCTTTTGTGTTACAGAATAAAGTAATAAATCAATACAGGGTCTGAATGATATGAGGGTGAGTAAAAGGCTGGACATTTTTTGGCAGGACTATTACTTTAACGTTCCGCGCCATTGACAAAAATTTCCGTCTTTCAATGTTTTCACAGTTGAGGTCGGGAAGTTCGGTCTGGACTTGATCCGTTTTGGAGCAACTATGCTCGAGCCAGAGCTGTTCGGACCAATCAAATTGTCAGGGCGGGCTTTATACGATGATGGACAGATGATCAACAGTAACGTAATCATCACGTCACCAAAAAGCGCTTGGGTTGAATTTGTTCTAATCCTAAACGGAGAACTTGTTTGTATATGCATTCACCTTTACTATTTCTCTCAGAAATGATGATCGTGTTGGTAAGTACTCCGTGTGTCCTTAAATTATTTTTACAACAACGGTAAAGATCGTTTACACTCATCTTCTTTTTCTACTTCTTCCAGTGTGCGTGCAGTTGAGTTCTGTTGACAACTATGCGTGGCTCAACATACGTCATTTACTCCGTTGCTCTGATCATAGCTGTATAGGCTACGGCTATGATTGGTTGTAGGTCTATCCAATTGAGGTCTTTCCTGGTTCGGTTGAAACACGCCCCATAATCACAGCCCAATGGAGCAGTATCAGACTCATATTCTGAATACAATCTGAGTATGACGACGTCAAGCTAGAAGGGGGAACTATTACGCAGCTTCTGAAAGAGTACTGAATCTCCTGATCAAAACACAGGAAAAAAGAAGCACAAACATGAGATATCATATGTAAGCAGATGCACACGTAAAATAGCGCAATCATCAACATTAAACAGCATATAAATCAAAACTGCCTAATGTTACCAAATTAAATGTCGACCCAGGACGAGCTATTGGACTCGATCTACTCCATCTGTGTTTTGATCATCATTCTGAAGCAGATCTGGTTGTAGTCTTTGATTATAAAAATGCCATTTTCTCATCTTTTTGCTTAAATTGTTGCTTTGTTAATGAAAATTACCCACATTCCAATGTTGAAAAAAGCAATGCATTAAACTAGAACAAAAGCAGAGGGTCCGTTCTTTCTTTTGATATATTGCATGTTTAGATATTCATACAGTTACATATTCTGGGGGCCAATATGATGAAACATGCTGGCGGAGGCTGGTAACTTTTTTTTTTTTTAAATGCTGGCGGGTTAATATGAAGTTCAAGATACTTAATACTTACTTAATAAACTCGATAAATAATTTAAGTATCTTCATTTAAACTGGATTGTTAATTTAAATTGAATTATCCAAACAATCCGTAATGACTCACTCAGTAGCCTATAACAGACAGAGAAACTACAATGGCTGAATCCGAAATCGCCCCCTATACCCTTAAATAGGGCACTATTTGACAGCCATTTGTAGTGGTGTCCGAAACCATAGTGGATATTATTGAGTGCAATCATTCAATCCCACATTCCGAATTCGCTCACTTGTTTTCATTCACTCCTTCAAGTGAACTGTATTAGTGGACTAACATAGGGAATACATTTACATTTATGCATTTGGCAGACGCTTTTATCCAAAGCAACTTACAGTGCACTTATTACAGGGACAATCCCCCTGGAGCAACGTGGAGGAAAGTGCCTTGCTCAAGGACACACTGGTGGTGACCGCTGGGATAGAACCAGCAACCTTCTGCGTATCAGTTCAGTGGTTTAACCCACTGGACCACCATCTCCATGCTGTGATTGAGGGTTTAGGGTGCGATTTCGGATTCAGCCAATGAATGACTAGATTTATACAAAGTTCTGTCTTAAAACTCTAGATGGCGCCGGCTGATAGGTCCTTAACTCAATCTGCTTGCAATCACGTCATTCTTTATAGGGCACGGGTCCGATTTTGTAAACCCGCACCCGCCCGTACCCGCAGTGCTTAAAATCTTATCCGACCCGTTTTCCGACAACAGCACTAAATAAAATCCGCACCCGACCCGCTTAAAATAGAACCGACATCCGACCCGCAATAAAATCAGTTTAGCATATCACATTATAGACACACTTACAAAAATGTTTATTGCCAGCATACAGAAGTTATTACATGACCATTAACCCAAGGACAACTTCAGCAGGGACATTCTAAAACGCTTAGCGTGAAAAACGCTTAACGTGGCTTAATGTAGGTAAGACACTATTAAACTCAGTAAACATAATACTAATAACGTATACTATGTACAAATGCCCAGAATACGAACGCAACGCATTTAATTACACGTTAAGCGTTTTCCTCACATAGAAAAGAAAACGCTTAACGTGGCTTAATGTAGGCTACTAAGACAGTGTTATTAAGAGACCAAACTCAGGAAACATAACAAAAATACTGTTCGATAGAACTGCTTGTGCTTCCTCAGCGATGAAGTTCCACATTTGCGGCTATCTTTTCTTCAACTCCTCATGATCCATCTTGACGACTGCAGTGCAGGCAGATCGCGCGCGTGCGTATGTGATTCTTCTGGGAGGGCGCGCGCGCACATAAACTGATATGGATTTGAAATTATTTTATCAACTTGAAATACAGGCAAGACATGTTTTTGTATATGCATATTTTTAGGAACACATCTACAATATACATGCATATATTTTTATATATAGGCCTATATTCGTTTGCACGTGACTGTTTAAAACCCGTGTTTAGACCTGTGTTCTCCCTTGTCCGACCCGCACCCATATCCGACACAGTAGGATGTTTTTCACCCGTTTCAGCAATATTCGCGGGTCACCCGTCGGGTACCCGCATCCGTGCAGGACTCTGCAGCTGATTAGTTCCTGTTGTATCAGTAGCCAATGAGCTCGCTGCTCAACCTTTAAATACTGCTCAGCATTTGCTGTTGGCAGTTGCAGCCCGCTCTCAGAAACCCTCCCCCTTCCCCCGCTCCACCTGTATGGATATGCTACGGGTAATTCATGTACGCTCTATTGTACAGAAGCAGCATGTCTTACTTGCTCACCGCAGCGTGTCGTGTATGGATTGGCAGCAGCAATAACCAACAGCAGGAGCAGAGCAGATCTATTCCGCCAAGACTAAACATATCAACATTGTCATATCCATTACCATGCCAAACACTCTGAGAGTTGTCATGACAGAACTGTTTACACTCTACGTTCAGTCCCAAATGTACAGCAAACCAACATGGAAACGCATGTGTCTGTCTCTCACAGGGGTGACCTTGAAATGAGCAGAGAAGCCTCTAGCCATCGTCATGGAGACAGGATGCAGCTCAAGCTGTGGGAGAGAGAGAGAGAGAGAGAGAGAGAGAGAGAGAGAGAGAGAGAGAGAGAGAGAGAGAGAGAGAGTGGGGGGTGGGGGTCAGTGTGACTAAAGGCCAGAGATGGTGACAGAGTGAAAGGGATGAAGACAAAACCATGAGCCTGTGATGCAAGTGAAGGAGAGACACTACGGGTGAACCTCACGAAACCTGTCGAGAACATATGCCAGGCATATTACACCCCAAAATCAAAAGACAGAAATGGGAAATTATATTTTGGACAAAAATATAAGAAGCTTATTTTAAAACCAACTTTTTTGACAGTATTTTCATAACAATTAAACACATTTTTAATCAAAATACTCAAAATGATAACAAATAAAAAAAATCTGATTCTCATTACTGTAATGCAAAACAAGACAGATAATATAATATATTAATTAAATAATATATCATAATAAGAAAGATACCATTATTTAAATATATCTTACCAACCCAACATTTTAAAAACCTTCGCAACCCAAAGTTTTAGTTTATGTATAGATGGGTTGGTAAGATTTTAAAAATGTTTTTGAAGAAAGTATCTTATGCCCACCAAGGCTGCATTTATTTGATCAAAAATACTGTAATAACAGTACATATTATTAATATGATAATATCTGTTGTACTTCCTTTCATTTATTATGATTTAAATACTGCTGGATATGCTTTATTACAGTAATGTTGTGATTTTTGTGAAAATAACAATGAAATTGCCACAATGGAAAAAAATCATCTTAATTGCATAACATAATTTATGCACTTGCAAACCTTTCAGTTTTTTGGGGAAATATGATCTGGAGGTGTTTTTATGAGATTCACTCTTTTGACTAGCAGTAAGAAGTCATTCCAGAGACTAGTGAGAATAAGAATGAGAGGGTATTACACACACACACACACACACACACACACACACACACACACACACACACACACACACATGCACGCACACACACACACGCACGCACGCACGCACACACACACACACACACACACACGCACACACACACACACACACACACACACACACACACACACACACACACACACACACACACACACAGGAAGTGATGGTACTGAGATGGGTTTGGCTTCCTTTCTGTCTCTGCTCCATAATCTTTTTTAGATTACTGTAATACAGCTGTCTTCCTCTCACACGTACTCCCTCAACCGTTCTCTCTCTCCTGCTCTTCTCGTCTCTGTCTGTGTCTCTTTATTATTGGCAGAACAAAGCCGTCCTGTTATAATCTCCTCCTGCCAAGCTGCCATCACATTTAGACAAGACATGAAACTTCTGTTCCATTTTATTGCCCAAGTAATTTCCAACAACATTTGCATTAATCCAAGCCCTCCATTAGCTCTATCAGTTTGAACAATCTACCTCCAATTAAACCACATAAAAGACCTTTTATTAATATCATTAGAACGGATTGAACATATTTTCATTTACATATTCTCAGTATTTGTAGGGGAAAGGGTTGGGGCTTGAGAGAAGAAAGTTGGGGCGAGGAGGCGGAGTGTAGAGGAGGGGAGTGGGGCCTGAGGGGAAAGGGTTGGGGCTTGAGAGAAGAAAGTTGGGGCGAGGAGGTGGAGTGTAGAGGAGGGGGGCGGGGCCTGGAGGGGAAAGGGGTATGGCATGAGAGAAGAAAGTTGGGGCGAGGAGGCGGAGTGTAGAGGACGGGGGCGGGGCCTGGAGGGGAAAGGTTGGGGCTTGAGAGAACAAAGTTGAGGCGAGGAGGTGGAGTGTAGAGGAGGGGGGTGGGGCCTGGAGGGGAAAGGGTTGGGGCTTGAGAGAAGAAAGTTAGGGCGAGGAGGTGGAGTGTACAGGAGGGGGGCGGGGCCAGGAGGGGAAAGGGGTATGGCATGAGAGAAGAAAGTTGGGGCGAGGAGGCGGAGTGTAGAGGAGGGGGGCGGGACCTGGAGGGGAAAGGGTTGGGGCTTGAGAGAACAATGTTGGGGCGAGGAGGTGGAATGTAGAAGAGGGGGGTGGGGCCTGGAGGGGAAAGGGTTGGGGCTTGAGAGAAGAAAGTTGTGGTGAGGAGGCGGAGTGTAGAGGAGGGGGGCGGGGCCTGTAGGGTAAAGGGGTATGGCATGAGAGAAGAAAGTTGGGGCGAGGAGGCGGAGTGTAGAGGAAGGAAGCGGGGCCTGGAGGGGAAAAGGTTGGGGCTTGAGAGAATAAAGTTGGGGCGAGGAGGTGGAGTGTAGAGGAGGGGGGTGGGGCCTGGAGGGGAAAGGGTTGGGGCTTGAGAGAAGAAAGTTGGGGCGAGGAGGTGGAGTGTAGAGGAAGGGGGCGGGGCCTGGAGGGGAAAGGGTTGGGGCTTGAGAGAAGAAAGTTGGGGCGAGGAGGGTGAGTATAGAGGAGGGGGGGGTGGGGCCTGGAAGGGAAAGGGTTGGGGCTTGAGAGGGCGGGGCCTGAGGGGAAAGGGGTATGACATGAGAGAAGAAAGTTGGAGGAGGAGGTGAAGTGTAGAGGAGGGGGGCGGTGCCTGAAGGGGAAAGGGGTATGGCATGAGAGAAGAAAGTTGGGGTGAGAAGGCGGAGTGCAGAGGAGGAGGGCGGGGCCTGGAGGGGAAAGGGTTGGGGCTTGAGAGAGAAAGATGTGGATTTCAGCAACCATACCTGTGTTTTTAGGTTTGGGAAAGTAATACGACAACAAAAAAGAATGAGTGAGAAAGACAAGAAAAACGCGAAAAGAGGATAAGACCGAAAAACACATTCAAGTGACAGCATTAGGGTGAAAAGCGAGACACTCCCCTGTATTACAGCGGTGGCCCGTGTCATTCATAAACGCTCTGTACACACTTTCTCCAGCTCGCGAGTGCTTTCAACTCATGAGTCATGTGCTGTGGTGTGCAATTAACCCTTCAGCACAGTCATTCATTTAACAACCGTCACAAACATCATGAAGCCAGACTGTAAATAAACAGTGGTCATGACTCCACAAATCCATCAATCATTTCTGTAAATCTCATGTTATTAACAGAGTGACATCATGATTATTTTCATTTCCATCTGGTCTTAATGGAAGTTTAAATGTTTTGTAAAATAACTAGTATATGCATCATATCTAGTCAATTATATTGGAGTTTCATGCAATATAAGGCTGTGCTAGTGCCTTTGCTGCAATACATTTTGCTTTAACAATGTATCTGAACCATAAACCGTGGCGTCCAGTTATCATTTTTGAAATATAAAAAAAAAGATAAATTGCCTTTTTAATCCAATTTTATTTTTAAATGTCTTAACTTTTGCAGTCAGATCAAAAAATACATCAAGAAAGAAATCAAAAGTCAATTTGTGACTGGAAATGGAAGCTCAACTCAAGCACATTGCATTGTGGTATACAGTATTGCATGCAAAAACAGTGCCCTCCACTAACTTTGGCACACCCTTAAAAGTAAAGGTGCCAGAAAGAACCAAAAAGCGGTTTTCACAGCGATGCCATAGAAGAACCATTTTTGGTTCCCCAAAGAACCATTTTGTGAAAGGTTCTTTAAAGAACCATTTTTTTCTAACCATTTTATAGTCTAAAGTACCTTTCTGCGCTACAAATAACCTTTTGTGCAATGGAAAGGTTCTTTGGATATTAAAGGTTCTTAATGGAACCATACACCCTGACAAAGAACCATTTAAGAACCTTTATTTTTAAGAGTGGCACCCTTGGTAAATATGAGCAAAGATGGCTGTGAAAATAAATCTGCTTTGTTTGTCCCTTTGATCTTTCAGTAAAAAAATTCACAGAATTCTAACCTTTCATTGAAGTAAAACTATTGAAAGTGGGAGTGGGAAACTCACATTGTGAAATAAATGTTTTTCTCCACTTCACGTTGGCCACAATCATTGGCACCCTATTATTGCAACGTCCTTCTCCCAAGATAACAGCTCTGAGTCTTCTTCTATAATGCCTGATGAGTTTGGAGAACACCTGAGAAGAGATCAAAAAGCATTCCTCCATACATAATCTCTCCAGATCCATGGATTGATGGAAGGCTTGTTCGAGATGCATCTTGAACAAGCCTGATGTGTTTGCATTGCTGAGAAAGATGAGACATATACAGTTACGTAAGACCTGGCTCCGTGGTGGCTCTCTAGCATGTGGAAAGGCAAACCGGTTTTTAGAAGGCTCGTCAGTCGAATCAACTCCGAACCGGCACTAGCACTAGCTCTGAACTATCACCCCTAGCACCAGCTCATGCTGTTGGAAAAGGGGTCTCATCAGATTCCCAGCTCCATGTTGGCGCTTCTTCTCTTCAGTTCACCCCACTCATTTTCTGTAGGGTTCAGGTCAGGGAACTGGAACGGCAATGGCAGAAGCTTAATTTTGTGCTCATAATAATGTATCTATTACAAGATTCCTAGCAGAGGCTGTCAGGTTTTGCTTTTTTATCTGTTGCTATTTGCTAGAATCCATGATACCATGAATCTGAACAAGACGTCCAGGACCTCCAGCAAAAAATAGGCCCAAAACATTAAAGATCCAGCTGTATTTTTATCCGTGGACATGGTGTACTTTTTATCCCTGTTAGCACCAAAGCCATCTGGTGAGTTTGCTGGCAAAAAGCTCATTTTTTAAGTTTCATCTGACCATAGAAGCTGATCCTCTCCCGTTCTCCTTCTGCCCGCTTACAGGCAGAGACTGAAACAGGAAGCACCCGCCCTCAGAACGATCCAGTGCTGGTCGGACCAATCAGACTCTATGCTACAAGACTGTTTTGATCACGCGGACTGGGAGATGTTCCGGTCGGCCTCTGATGACGACATCGAGGTTTACGCTGATAGCGTGACGTGTTTCATCAGGAAGTGCGTAGAAGACGTTGTTCCGACCAAAACAATACGGCTGTACCCTAACCAGAAGCCGTGGCTAAATGGGGATGTTCGCGCAGCACTCAATGCGCGGACCTTCACTTTTAACTCCGGTAATGCGGAGGAGCATAAACAAGCAAGTTATGCCCTCCGGAAAACTATCAGAGCAGCAAAACGCCAGTACAGGGACAAGATTGAAGGACAGTTCAACACCACCGACTCTAGAAGCATGTGGCAGGGAATTAACACCATCACGAACTATAAAGGGAACACAAACTCCACCGTGAACACCGCTGCCTCTCTCCCAGACGAGCTAAACACCTTCTATGCTCGCTTTGAGGGAACTAACACCACCCTCGCGGAGAGATAGAGCGTGGCTGAAGATGCAGAGGTTGGTACACTCTCCGTATCTGTAGCGGATGTTACCCGATCCTTCCGGCGGGTGAACATCCGTAAAGCCGCGGGTCCAGACGGCATTCCGGGCCGCGTCATCAGAGCGTGCGCGAACCAACTGGCTGGAGTTTTCACGGACATCTTTAACTTGTCCCTCTCCCTGTCTGTGGTCCCCACATGCTTCAAAACGTCCACCATTGTGCCTGTACCGAAGCAATCAAAAATCATCTGCTTAAACGACTGGCGTCCTGTTGCTCTGACCCCCATCATCAGCAAATGCTTTGAGAGACTAATCAGAAACCACATCTGTTCTGTTCTCCCTCCCTCACTGGACCCACTGCAGTTTGCATACCGCAAAAACCGCTCCACTGATGATGCCATTTCATCTACAATACACACTGCTCTCTCCCACCTGGAAAATAGGAACACATATGTGAGAATGCTGTTTGTAGACTACAGCTCAGCATTCAACACCGTTGTGCCCTCCATACTTGACGTGAAACTCTAGGCTCTAGGCTTAAACATGGTTGTGTGACAATAAAGTGATTTGATTTGATTTTGATCCCGTTTGAAGTTCCAGTCGTGTCTGACAACTGAATATGCTGGAGTTTGTTTCTGGATGAGCAGGATGTTTCTTGAAACCCTCCCAAACAACTTGTAGTGATGTTGGGGTTGTTTGATAATTTTTTAAGGCTTTCTGACCCCATGACTCAAATGATCTCTGCAATTCTCCAGCTGTGAGTCTTTGTCCACTCAAACTCTCCTCCTCACCGTGCATTAGGACGATATAGACACACGTCCTCTTCCAGGCAGATTCAGAACATCTTTAGGTGATTGGAACTTCTTAATTTTTGCCCTGATGGTGGAAATGGGGATTTTCTATGCTTTAGATATTTTCTTACATCCACTTTCTATTTGGAGAAGCTCAACAATCTTTTGCTGCACATAAGAACTATATTCTTTGGTTTTACTCATTGTGATGACTGATTAAGGGAATTTGGACTTTGTGTTCCTCATATTTAGTATTCATGTTCTATTCATATTTAGAAGTCATGGCTTCATGTTCCTAGTTACCTTGGTACTCATACCAGGAATGTCTCATAGGACTCATAGGAATGTCTAGGCGTGCCAATACAACATGTATTGGAGAAAATCATTTATTTCATAATGTGAGCCCCCCCCCCCCCCCCCCTTTCAATACATTTCTTCAATGATTTTTTGAATGAAAGATCAAAAGGATCAACCATGCAGATTTATTTTCACAGCCGCCTTTGCTCATATTTACCAAGGGTGCTAATATTAGAGTAGGGCAGTGTACATTTGTTTTGCAGCAAAAACCTCATATAACCGTCTGCAGCTTTCATCAATCTAGGCAGCACCTTTGACATTCTCTGATCTCTCAGAGCACAAGGATACGACACTAATTAACAAGCCTGGTGATTTAGACATGACCCCGGCCGCCCCTTCAGCTCTGGATCAGTGAAAGGACGAGATCTGGGTCATCATCACATGTGTATGTGTGTGTGTGTGTGTGTGTGTGTGTGTGTGTGTGTGTGTGTGTGTGTGTGTGTGTGTGTGTGTGTGTGTGTGTGTGTGTGTGTGTGTGTGTGTGTGTGTGACTGTATCAGGGAAGCAACAGTGAATCTAGTTTGTCAAGCTAAAACAGCAGTTTGGTCCACTACAAACTACTAACAAAAGCTACTTAAAGGTAGCCTGGCTCCACCCTCCTACGTACTTCCGCTCAATTTTCATTTTCATTCAGTACTCTGTCTGGGATTGCGGTATATTCTCTGGTTTTCTCTGATCAAATTTTAACCGTTCCAATCAGCGAACAGAGTGGCTGAGAACAATGATGTTGATGTAGTGCGCTAGTTTGAGATGACATACGTCATGACCAAACGTTAGCAATTGGTTATGGCCTATCCAGAGTGTCTCTGGGCAGATCCAATAGTTTTAAACTTCAACAGAGTACACGCCTTCAAGGAAGTAAACACTTGTCAATGGAGAGTGGCCAGACTCTCTTTACAAATGAAATGTAAGAGAGTCTGTAGGACCAGGCTAACTCAAAGGGGTCATGAATTGAGAAATCAACTTTCCCTTGAGCTTTTGGTATATAAAAGGTCATGGTAATTAAGGATGCACCGAATCCAGGATTCGGATTCGGCCCAATATTGAGCTTTTTGACGGGGTTCGGTTTCTGCCAAACCTCAGAATTTTTTTCCACCGAACCGAACCCAACCGAACCCAACCCAAGGCTTGCACTACATGCGCTCCACTGGCCGAACGTAACACTGCTGATTAGGCTACCGGAAGGTGTTTACTAGGTGGACCGTTCGAATCCAGTAGGCTGTGAGAAAATGAAAATGGAACTCATGAACAGAAAACGTGGCAGTACTTTAAAGGTGCCCTAGAATGAAAAATTTAATTAACCTTGCCATAGTTAAATAACAGGAGTTCAGTACATGTAAATCACATACAGTGAGTCTCAAACACCATTGCCTCCTCCTTCATATGTAAAAATCCACATAAAAATAGGCAAATCTCAACGTAACACCGAGAATGATGCAATCGTTGGGATCATTAATATGTACGCCCCCAACATTTGCATATGCAAGTTCACTGTCAGGCGAAACTGCGCAGCCGCGCCTGACACTGAAGAAAGGGGCAATTCCAACCATATACCTGTAAGCAGTAAGTGATTTTATCCACTTCTTGACTGTCTAAACCATTTCTGATTAAATTGAAAGCTTCTTAGAGAGACAACATTAACGATAATATCCCCGTTGTTGTCTAGATCCAAGCAAGATGCTAGTACAGTAACAATAGGATAATCCAAGTATCTTACATAACTAAATGGCTAAATAAATCGACTTTTAAATCAGTACTCTACTGTCAAACTCAAACGTTACTGAACAAACAACATATTTACGGTAAGCGCTACCCAGTTCAGTTTGTGATTCAAAGTGAAGAAGCTATCATTGTAAATCATACAGGGACACATTACAATAATTAAAATGCTTTTACAATGCTAAAAAAGTTGTGACTGCTGATGTGTATATTTAATGCTATATGCTAGTTATCGTTTAGGCTGAAGTTCTGGTATGGACGTAATGATTTTGCAGGTTCCTAATAAAAAAAAGTACTTCCATTCAGAAGCGTTCATTTCCAATCTCAAAACATGTTGTTGTTCCTCAAAATCTGCATCTTAGTCAGAAACAAGCTCAAACATATAAGGTTGAATGCCTAATCTCTCCATCGTCATGATGGTCAGCTATCATTGAGCCGTGCAGTGAAACAGCCAATCAGAGCAGAACTCTGCATTAATATTCATGACCCTTCCAAATAAGGCAAAAACAGACCATTTCATCCTGGGGAAGATTTCTAGAGTTGTAAATGGACCTGTAAAACCGTATCTGGACAATTATTGACCATAAATAAGCCATATACCCTCTATGTAGATACCAGATAACAATTTAAAATGTTGTTTCAAATCATTTTAGGGCACCTTTAAGTCAAAAGAAGGCAATTCAAGTCAAGCTCTTTGTTCAATTTGCAATGCCCATTTGTCTCGTGGTGTCAAGGACCATAAACAATAGCCGCTGTTAAAGCGTATAAACTATGAACTACCTCAATCCACACCTTGTAGGCCTATGTTTTTTTTTTTTTTTTTAAAGTAACTAAGTGATGTGGGTTAGTCTGGAGAGCAGTCTGTTGACAGTTAAACCCGCGACAGAAAACACCGCAGCGTGAGATCTGCTGACTGCGCGTGCGCCTTCTGCACTCTCCGCTGGGCTGTTCTTTGAAACGACAGAGGACGACTCGGGGTGATTGTTCTATAAACCATCAGGAAACTGTGAGTAGAACATACGCGAGAATGTTTACTTTAGTAAACTTGACCAAAACCACACTACGAAAAGCCTTAAACAAGGCTTAAGATGGCACTGGTGCCCCGGGAATACAGAGATAACGCCTCGCTAGAGTGGCCAGCCTCAAGGAAGCGCCGTTCATTTGCTTTCCACCAGTCAGGAGCTTGTCCTACTGCTGTATTTTTCTGTTGAAATGATCCCACACAGAAAGCTTTTCTATTGCTTCTTTTTGCGAGATACAGTATATCTGGTTTGTGGTTGCACATGTCGACGCGCTCCGTGAGTGAACAAATAACGCTAAACAGCATATTTTTCTTTAACCATGCATAACATTTTTTTTTTTTTAAAGCGTTAAAAACATTTAAACCGTTTAACTGATAGTATTAATCGGTCAAAGTTCTTACTTTCGGTTAACGGTTAAACGGTCAATATGAGTATCCCTACACTGCTGTGGACGTTGTTTACTTCATTAATGTGTTTACTGTGATAATGGACTGAGGATGGGAGTAGGATTCGGTATTCAAATCTAAAAATCTGGATTCGGTGCTCCTGTAAGTTTCAGTGCTGAAAACTTCATTGTTAGTCAAAGAAAAGGCCCTTTTCACAATGACATCAGAAAACTTCCGCCTTTCCTCAAAGCAGTGTATACGCACTTCCGTTGAACCGTACTCACGTTGGATACTTCAGGAGAGTGCCAGAACTGGCTACCTAACAACTCGTATAAAGTTTAGAATAATAATGTTTACGTATTTACAAGGTTTTATTTACAAGTTTTTTGTAGTTAGTTTCGTTTAATAACGTTAATGATCATTTCCAGTTTACCATTCTTTAACTGGATGGGTACTGGATGGGAAGCCTTATTCCAAAACGCTTACCTTTTAAAATCAAACCGGTTCGGTTCAATGTATTTTTATTCTTTATCAAGTTTAGAACGTGTTGTAAGCAAAGGTTTGTCTGAAAGTCGCTGTACATCATCTAAACGTATTTCTGGCAGATGTACAGCCAGGCGAGAGCAGCCTTTCCTCGGCTAGTCCTTCTGCCCTAGCTCTGATGTCTCGGGGCGATCTTTGGTCTCATGAATCTATTTGCTTGCCAAATCGTTTTGACTGAGGGCAAAGTGAAGTTTCATAACTTATTTTTTTTTATTTTTTGGCTATTTAACTTTAGACTGGGTTGTGTTTTATGAATTATTGAATTTTATTACAGTGATATAGCCTACGCACACTTCTTTTCTGAACCACATGTTAATGTGTAGGCCAATATATATATATTTTTTAAAATGTAAACGAAAAGAGGCATGGTTTTGTTTTATATTTTGTTTGTTATAAATATACATGCAGTGAAGATGATCGAGGTATGCGTTGCCTGAACCACATTTGTGTGGCTATTAATGTTTAATATTTTTTTAATGCAAATGAAAAGAGGCAGAGTGGTGTTTTATGACATATTTCGTTTTATTGTATACATACAGGAGTGAGAGCGAGCTGTCATTCAGGCGCAGCTCCTTGAACGTACGTCTATTTTGCTTCAAACGCTCGATTTCTATGCACGTCCAATTCGCTGCGGATGCGTGAATGGATTCAAAATGTTCACACGTCAAATTAGACGCGATAGACACGATTTTGACGCTCTATTCGTGTTTGGTGTGAACGCAGCATAAAACTCCATAACATTTCACTATGCTGGCGGAAGTAATCATACACGGCTCTGTGTCGGAACGGAAGTTGCGTGAGGTCATGTGAAAAGGGCCTATTGACAGCTGACTCAGCAAATGATCGATCTGCAAATGTGCGTCCCTGTGACGTCAGTGTGCCGCCTCAAGACGAATGCCTAATTCTGTAGCCTCGCCCACCGACTCGCGCATGTAATGACATGACATGTTGTAGATAAATAACATAGGCCTACATGTAGCTAAACCAGATCAAACTTCCAAGCAATAAAGCTAATGGCATGTTTTAAACATAACCCCAATAATCTCACACCTGTCTCATAGAGTTTCAGAAGAGAGCTCAACAATGTCTCAAACTGCGCTCAGAGCTTCCAAGACACCAAGTCAGAGATGTCAAAATGAACTTCTCATCAAATGATTGGAGCTGCTATTTCACATTCATTTTACTGTATGACAACTATTGACTCATTTGGGTCTATTTTTTATTTCTCCTCAGGCGAAACATCTGAGACAAAGTTCATAAGTCTCATGAGCTATGTAAAGAGCAACAAAATCCTCCTCTGGGAGGCTACGTAGAATAATGAGTTAACATGATAAACAGACATAAAAGGACAGCTACAAAAGACACTGCAAGACATGACAGAGCTCATAATAATCATTGTGGAGGATCGCAAGATCCTATTGGTTACATCATTCCATTGAGGTCTAATATGTATATTTGTAACATCGTATTTGCAGTGGTTGAACACAAATAGCATTTCAATTTAAAACAGCATAGTGTGTACAGTGAAGCTACTTAAGGGGTCAATTTCCTTTCAATTATATATGACTATGATCTGGCAGAAAAACAAGGGTATCACTGCAGGTACAGAACATCATCTGCTATGTATGATCTGGAATGATAGTTTAATCTAGTTGACCTGCAATAACATCTGTGAGTACAGTAGAGTAAAGCATAACTAAGTTGTTCTGTAAGTCTATAAAACGATTTATGTCTGAGGAGATTTATTGAGCCTACAGGCAGGATTAAAGCAGGATTAAAAGGAAAAGCTGTTAAACCTGCCCCTTTAAGACCCGTAGGAAACATCCCCTTAAACGTGTCTGAGCTGTCAGGAGATGATGGCAAGATCCGGGAGTTTTTAACGACAGTGACACGCTGTTGCAGTCATTATCACAGCAGCTGCTGGTTCAACTCAGAAATGTGACACAGAATTTTTCTTTTCTCAATCCTAAAGTGATGCATTTCAGTCGTAACATGTCTTATATAGCTTATATGGCTTATTTCTTGTATGGCTTTTGATTACTGTGATGGAAACAATCCTGTTCAACTGGATTTTATCTATAATAAAATGTGCAAAATGACAGTAAACACTGGCTGTCATTTAGTGTAATATTATGCATTTAAATCGAAAGTAAGTGACTTAAAGGGTAACTCAACCCATGATCAGAGCCTAACTCCACCCACTGGCAATATTTGAAAGATGCTGGAAAAGTGGGCAGAGCCCAGCGGCGACAGAGGGGACGAGCCGAGGGCGGGGCTGAGAGGGGGGCGTGCACCTGAGACCCGCAGTGACGGATTGATTAGGGCGTGGTGAGCTCGTGCCAGGGGCGTGGGTAATAGGGATGGGCGTATCGATCTGATGTGAGCATCGAAAAGTATCGGTACTCAAATAAATTATCGATACTAAGGTGTTTTTTTTACCAGTAATTTTGTTTATTTAAAAAGATTATTTAATGCATACAATACAAATAACCTTTGTAACAGAATAGTTGTGTAGTATAGAACTATTTTCCTGCTCATCTGAACCATGATCTGAACCAAGACAGAACCAATCAATCACAGAGAGAGCGTTCGGTCACTGATGACACTGTATTCAAACAGAGCGGCATTTCCCAAAAGTATCATAAGAAAGCATTGATGCTTTTGGAAACGCAGCCCAGAACAATGCTTATCAGAAGACAGAAAAAACATATTATGTTTGAGTTATTTCACAATAAACAAATTGAAATTGTAGCCTACATGGTTTGTGCCAGGGCCGTTTCTAGCCATTTTGACGCCCTAGGCGAAATCCTTATTGGCACCGCCCAGCCAAATCTTAAAAAGCAACATGGTATTACTGGAATTCATTTTAATCCTTATTAACAAATACATACACACATACCATTTTGGAACTGTAATCCTTATTAACAAATATATACAAATACAATTTGGAAACTACGTATAAAAGCTTGACCAGTCACATGAAAGTAATAAGAATAAATACTGATTCAGTGCGGTCTTTGTTTCTCATTGACGCTTGAACTTCCCCTTTAAATAACGCAACGCTATTCCCTGTACAACACTATTAAAACTGAATGAATCGATTCAGCATTCAACACCATCCGTAAAGATGCATTCAATTCGACAAAGCGGTTTAATAAAGGATGTAATTCATATTGTGAATTGGCACATTTTATTATACTATTTTTAAATTGGCCATAAAAGTTTTATATGGGACAATTACACACTGATCCTTCAACAATGCATTGGCGCAAAAACGCACACCTTTTGGAGGTGCAAGTAAGAGAAGAAAGCTTCATAGAGTCAAAATATTATAATATCATGACATGCTAAAGTGAGTGTGGTTAGCCTATATCTCGCCTCTACAATACACACCGAGCAATATTACGTTATCTGCCCATTTCACAGCGTGATTTCTCGACTGCCACAAATACGGCCCTGACAAAATACAGATTTATGCAATTTTTATTGTACCTGCTTTTTTAATTGGCCTTTGAATTTAGTTTTATTGTTATTAAAAAAAGCGTTACCTTGCCAAAGCTTTGACCGAGCTCTTTGATCTAATGGTGTTGAGCGCTCCAAATGCAAACTTTACATGCAACAACAGTAATTGACAGTACTCTGATCCAATATAGGAATCGTCTGATTGACAGTACTTTATCCCAATAGTGTTAGGGGAACCAGTGGGGGCGGCAATCATATTTCAGGGTGGCCGTGACACCCTTTACACACACCCCTGATATGCGTTCATTGGCGCCCCATTAGCTGATGCCGCCCTAGGCGACCGCCTAGTTCGCCTATCCCTAAAAACGGCCCTGGTTTGTGCAATTACACTCTTTAAATTTAATGTTAAACGTTGATATTGATCATGTTCTATTCTGTAACTAATGCTGTTAAAATAAATCATACACTGTCAGAATAAAAAGGTTGCATTTTATGGGTGCAGCGTCCTGTCACTGGCAGTCCCTTATGAAAATAAACCATGGTTCTACTGCAGTGACTGTAGTTCAGCTATAGTATTTGTAGATTTCCATGGTTCCCACTACAAGTAAACATATTTTAACCATGTTTAAACAAAAATATGATCTATTAAATAGCAATTAAGGCGTATTGAAGGTTAAAGTGCCTTTCAAATACAAATGTTAAGTGGGTATCTTTACTCGTTTTACTCTTAGTAATTTTAATAATTGAATTCAGTTTAAAGTTCAGTTTAGAAATATCGTATCAGTATCGATAACGGTGATACTGGCCTTGAAAGTATCGTATCCATCCCTAGTTGGTAGTGAGTCGTTGGAAGAGCTAACATACATCACGATGGCAAACAGCGTCCAATAGGAAAATTCAACTGCGGTAGCCACCGTTCAACCTTAAGAGGGCAGCACACCATATATTGTAGAATTAAAACACTTTATACCCAAATGTCAAAACATGTTTTTCTGTAATGAATTGTTGTATTGCTTTTGTTGTTTCTGTACTATTTGTACTGTAGTGCTTTGGGTTTAAGAAAAGCAGATTATAAATAAAATGTATTATTATTATTATTATTATTATTATTATTTACTCGAATCAATGAACAGCACTAATAAAACCCCAGTCTTGCAGATCATTAACAAAAAAAAGTTGTTTTAGGGTTTAGTTACCCTTTAAGTGCAGTGTTCTTAAATAAAACCAGAGTAAAACTGTTTACAGGTAACTGAAATAAGTAAAATAGAATAAAAAATAAAATAATAATAAAATAAACTTTTAGATGACTTAAAAATTTTAAATGTTGCATTGACAACTAGCTGAAATAACTTTAAGTTAAAGTAAAAAAAACTAAAATTAAAATAAAAATTCATTAAAACTATACAAAAATATATAACTAATAAAATGATAAAAGCACACAACAAAATTACTAAAACTAAAATTATAATGAAAACTGAAAATATATAAAATAAAAGCTAACTTAAAATATGAAATAATACTAAAATGACGCTTCTTGGGTGATTGAGACAAAACATCACATCAAGACTCACAAGTGATAGTTGTCGTCATATACGCAAATACTTTTCATACACAGAAAAGCATTTTCTCATTCACAAACTCATTCAAAGCACTTCAACACGGCATTGTTTTTGATTTGTCTTCTAAAAGTCTTCTAAATGATTTCAAAGTGCCGAGTCTGAATATGAAAAATGAGATTTTAAAACAGCAACACAATGGAAAAGCTTCAGCGGAAAGCAACTTAAATTTGGTCATGTTCCTCATGCAAAGCATCATATGACTTGGAATATTGCACACATGTCATATGGACTGCATACTTATAATAATTTGAAGTGCTTTTTGGACACCATTCATATTGATTTGAAAAAGAGCAGACTGAACATTATCATGAAGAAGCTCAGATCATGTGAAAACTGCGAAACAGGGAAAACTCTAGTTTCTGTATTGTCCACCTCAGAGACATTAAAGAATTAACCTTCCAAATGTGCCGCTCTGTCCCCAGAGAGCAAGAAAACATCAAGTCAGCTGTATTTCTGCGTCAGGTACCGGGGCCGTTTAATCATTGACTTACAGTTCATTCAATGGCCATCAGGGTCCTATTGAACACCAGTCTTTTTTTCTTGCCCTTTATATTTCCCTCTTCATCTCGCGGCAGTCTTTCTCTCCCTTTCAGCCTGACTGCTCTTGTCCTCATGTCTGTCTCTCGCTCTCTTTCAAATCACAGCTGCGGCAACAACAATTAGGTCAAGCTCCCCACTTGGGCCTATTTTAAGCTTCCTCGCTCGGAAAAGACTACAAATGATCCAATATCAGCATCTGCACTCAAATCAAAGCAAGTGCAAGTCTGATTTCAAGTGCAAGTCAGATTTCTTGAATACATGTTCCTGGTCTTATTGTGAACAATTCATCATTGTATCAAAAATACAATAAAACAGTAATATTGTGAAATATTATTACTATGTAAAACAGCTGATTTCTATTTGAATATGTTAAAATGTCATTTATTTCTGCGGTCAAAGCTGCATTTTCAGCATCATTACTACAGCCTTCATTCACATGAGCCTTCAGAAATCATTCTAATATGATGATTTGCTGCTCAAGATCAATGTAAATAAAAATAACAGCATTTATTTTAAAATTAAAATAATTTGTAACAAGTCTTTTCTGTCACGTTTGATCAATTTACAGTTTTTTCCAACTGCTTACACACGTTTTCAAAACCATGTCTTCTTTTTTCAAAACTCTACACACAATTCCCAAAACTGCACACACAAAATGCAAAATGCCTCACATCTCATTCAAAATGCCATAAACGCTTGTCAGAATGAAGCACTTGCATCAAATGGCAAACACTTGTTTCATAATAGTACATTTTTGGATATACCATGTAAACACTGTTGTTCTAAATCTTAAGCTTTTTGGTCTTTCTTAGGCTTATATCTACATTTTAATACAGTATTCTACAGTGAAAGTAATCTGCTGAGAGGGGTAACAAGTACACTGTAAACACCAATGCAATGTAGAAACAAAAAATACTTATTAGGTCAAACATTACTGTTGTATACAGTAACATACAACAAAACCATATACATATGTAAACCAAAAATATATTCTTTCGAATACAATAAAGAACACAATCGTGTGTGTGGCCTGGTGAATAAGTGTAGCATTTTGATTGGTTGTTTTTGGAAAAGGAAAGTAAGTCACTTCCTATTAGATTTTTGTGTTTTAGGTAGAGAATTGTGTGTAGCGTTTTGAAAAAAGTGTTTTATGCAGTCAAAGGCTGAGAAATAGCTTATGGTTTTGGAGATTTGTTGTTTTGCACTTTGAGTGAGGGGTTTCAAAAACAGGTTCCGTGTGACATGAACATATTTTGTGTGTAAGGAGTTGGAAAAAACTGTTTGCTGATTTCTTTAAAACATCTTGCACAGTAGTGTACCTGATTCCGTTTGATTATTGTTTTAGAATGCCTCTCATTGATTCTGATGTGATTCTTAAATCTTCAACAGTCTTTATATTTATATTACCGATTTCACATCAACACAAAACAAAATAGAAAAACCCATTTTACTTCAACTGTGCCATATTCATCAGTTAAACAGGATAGACCTGGGGAAATAGACCAAACTCTGATACTAAACAAACTTGGGTCCACATCAGAAGCTTTAGTCTGAAAGCTCCCTAAACAACCACTAATGTGATGTTGGCTAAAATGGCTATTACAGTATAAAGAATGATTATGAAGACAAACATTCTCTTTGAAATGACGTGTGCTGATGAATCATTACATTAAGACCAGGAACATGAATTAAGGGTATTTTCACACTTGAGTTCTCTTTAAAAGAACTGAACTCAGACTCCTTTAAGGTGAACCGTGTGCTCTCTTTACATTAAACATTTCCCAGTCCCTGAAAGAGGACTTGAATGTGGTCTCAGATCTCTTTGTGTTCAGACTGTTGCTTTTTGGATCTAGTCCAGTTCAGTGTTTGATGGCTGACCCCCATGGCCTTCAAAATTTGATCTCATTCACTTACATTGTTAGCCTGACAAGCCAGACCCACATCAAGATGTTGGGTCTGGGAACTCACCATTGGCAGGGCTCAATTCGAGGGGCGGGATAAACGGCTGACTTTCAAATTCCCTCTGCACGCAATAGGACAGCGCTACACCCAACCAGAGCAATGAAGAAGGTGAAGCGGAGTTGATCGATTAAACTTTCGCCGTATCCGGTCGGCAAAACTCAGAACACATCTTCCTTTCTTAAGAATGACTTCAGTGCCGTTATTTGTTCTTTTCTCAAAGAAAAGCTCAACTCCAAGCCTTCCAGAGCCGCGGCCAAAGCCAATTCGAAAGACCGCTGTTCGCCAGCTTCTTTGTTTACAAGTAACACGAGGAACCACCGCAACTCTGCCGTCATTATGTTAAGCCAGGGTTTTTCCTACATTGAAATTTTTTTGGCGGCCTCCAAAAAATGTTTGTCCCGCCAAAGCCTCATTTGATCATTTATTGTGATTTATGATTGAGTGTCAGAGAGAACGATCAGAGAGCTCCTCCCCCGCTCGCACGCTCTCTGTCTTCAAAATAAGCATTCTTAGCTTTCTAATATTTCACATATTACGTTAATCAAAATCAAAATCAAAAAGGTCAGAAGACCGAATCCATGTTGCACGTGACACTATCAGACAATGTTTTCCTTTAATTACCGCTGGGTGTGATTTGCACATTTAAAAAAACGTTGACTCTTCTCTGACCAGCTGACATGAACCATACTTTGAATAAACGGGAAACAAATCCTATCCGGTTATGAAGTGTTTTCTGTGTGTTGACAAATCTTTTGCGATGTTCTAACAGACGGGATTCGCACACAACGCGTCTGCTAATGTCCGATTCGCGACCTAATGACTCCTTTGAACCGAATCATTTTAACGACTGGTTAGAACAACTGATCTGTCCAACACTGAACTCACGAATCAGTTTAATCATTTATTCAGAACACATCTGAAATGAGAACACAAGTGTGCTTACCCAATTTAGCAAGAGTGGGTGTAAGAGTTAGTTTTAATTATCCACAGTCTTTCAGCTTATTTATGTTCACAATGTGTAGTAAAATAAATAGCCCATAAATCATTTAGTTTAGACTGGAGTGAGGTGAACCCAGAACAAAGTTGTTATTAGCTAGCTGATAAATTTATGAAATTGTATATGGCAGAAAATTAGGCTATTTGTTAATTTTTTAAATACTACTTTTTAATATTGATATGATTATATACCAAAACAATTATCTGTAAATAGTGTAAAAATTAGGAACAAAAACAAACATCAAGGTATCAAAATAAGATAAGCAAAAATTACAAACTTTCTTTGAATTTATTTAAAATTTATTGTCAGGAGTAGGCCTATTGCGCTTGCAGATCACGTGGGTAGGGTACTTTTTTACTGTGTGTAAAAGGTACTTTTTTACTGTGTGTAGGGTACTTTTTTACTGTGTGTGTGTATATGGATGACCATGTCTGTCAGCCACCACCGAAGACCATTTTTGACCCAGGAAAAACCCTGTAAGCCCACCCACCGAATCTATACACACTGTGATTGGCCTGACTAGAGTTTGGTTTTTCAAGCTTGCAAGCCCACGGAGAGTTGCTGGACGACCCTGGCTGCAAATTACATTTGCTGCCGCTAGGGTGCGTCTAGATTTCTATGCTATTACATTGTATGTGTAAATAAAACGGAATATTCTTCACTGTATGAATAAAACGTATACTAATTCTTATTTTAGGCTGCTGTCAGTAATGCGCAGCCACGGATCCAATATAATGATACACATTAGGGGTGTGAACCTACACTGGTCTCACGGTTCGGTTTGATTACGATTATCATGTCATTGATTCAGTTCAAATTGATATCACGATGCATTGACGATGCACTGCATCCTCGGATTCTGCCCAAAAGCCTGGAGAGCGTGGCCACTCAAAGCATTTTACGTGAGGGAATGTTCCTAATTGAGTTGCAGCGATCATGTTTCGATGCATTATCTGTCACAAGCACTACATTTTTATCCGATAGCTGCCATTCATCCACGACATGAGACAGTAGCTCTGCCAGATGAGCACCCGTGTGAGACTCTCGTTTGCAGCACATGTGACAAAATATTCCAGTCCTCGCTAAGGTAATGTACCCTTATTGTCACACACGACTTTTGGCTGAGCTGGGTCCACCTTGGCACTGACAGGTGTTACAGTTTTTCTCAATAGTTTACACACGAATACTGGTACTTGAGACACAATGACCACAACATGTAACTCATGCACCAACCCCCTGAACCAATTCTGCTAAACTACAAGCACAATTCCTGCTTTACACTCAAATTGCAGTTCTAAAACACACTTTTTTCAAAACACTACACAAAATTCTCTGCATTTGACACAATTTTCATGCAGAAAGTCTCGTTTTCACAAGCAACACACTGCCATTCAAATATGCACACTGACTCATCACATGGGCAAACACCTGTCACACAGTTTTACAATTAGCAAACAGAGCTTTAGCATAAAAGGGTTTTGGAGCAGCATAGTTTTTAATGTTTTTTTTTTACTGTAACTGTATACAGTAAATTATTCTATTGTTGTAGACCATTGTATGTGCAGCTTTGTGTTGGTTGGGATGTACACTGTGTACATTGTTTTTGTGGGAAAAATAAAATATATTTGTTACCATGTATTTGTGTGTTCTGAGTATAAAACAATATTCTCAAATATTTTACAACACACTTATGTATGTACTGTAAGTGTAACACTGAACCAAAAAAAGACCTAAGTCATTATGATGAATGGAGAAGAAGTGTTTTCCATTAATCATAGTGTTTTTCATTGAGCACATCAGTGTTCGACTGGTTTTTATAAATGTCTATTCATAATGTGGTTTGAGTGTGTCACTTGGAAACAAAATACAATTTTGAGAAGAAATTACATTGTTTTGAATGTAAAGTTTCATTTTGCAGGAGGATTGAGGGGTTTTGCCCATTGTGTGTGTGTTTTTGGATTTGTGTGTAGAGTTCCGAGAGTATGAGATATGCTTTCAGAAAATGTGTGTAAACAATCGAGAAAAACTGTAAAAGCCGACATCTGGGCACATTTCGGCTTTTATAAACAGCCTGGTAAGCACGACCTGGAGAATATGTAACTTTATGTGCAACTTTTTGTGGGAAAAATAAAATATATTTGTTACCGTGTATTTGTGTGTTCTGAGTATAAAACCAATATTCTCAAATACACTTATGTATGTACTGTCTGTAGTAAGTGTAACACTGAACCAAAAAAAGACCTAACTCATTATGATGAATGGAGAAGAAGTGTTTTCCATTCATCATAGTGTTTTACATTGAGCACATCAGTGTTCAACTGGTTCTTATAAATGTCTATTCATATGATGGTTTGTGTGTGTCACTTGGAAACAAAATACAATTTTGAGAAGAAATTACATTGTTTTGAATGTAAAGTTTCATTTTGCCCATTGTGTGTGTGTTTTTGGATTTGTGTGTAGAGTTCTGAGAGTATTTTATTTGTGCGTGACATTATCTTCTCCAGGTTGTGCTTACCAAGTTGTTCATAAAAGCTGTAATGTGTCCAGATGTCGGCTTTTTAATTAGTTGGAGCATTTTTAGTTACCTGCACTCGCCTCCCTCTGCCATTGTATGCTACCGGCACAAAGCATGTACGTGACAAATGACGACAGAAAAGCGTCAGTACATTATAATCGGTTATTGGCTATTACTGAACCGATACTGAATCGTCCTTCGTTTGCATCACGATGCATCTTAGAAACGATTAATTTCGACACCCCTAATACACATACACGATTTCTTCCAGATGTTTAGATTCACTTAGGACAAAACCAACCGTTTATGTGAACCTTGTATGTTTTTGACACATTAAACGCAATAAGAAGTCTGAGATCGTTTGGAGTGTTCACATATGGGCCAAAAATCACGCAAACCTCGCTCAGACCCCTGAAAAGGAAAGCAAATAGTCAATTTGGGTTTCATGAATCCTCTCAACTGCACAAATCAACTCACTTCCTCCTCATCTCCGCTCTCTCTCGCTTTCTCTCTCTCACACACACAGACAGAGTGATTCAGAAATATCCCACACCAGATGCTCTTAGACAGTCATTAAGGGTTTTACACACGAGCGTGTCGCCCTGCAGGCAAACAAGATCAAACTGGAGTTTGGTGTCTTGGCCCTGTTCCTCTGTGAAACACAGTTCACTCTGATTCACTCCACATGAATGAATCGATGCCTCACCCACTCCCTCATTTACACTCAAGGGATTTACTCGCCTGTGTGTTTGTGCAATTAGTGTCATTATCAGTCTGAGAAGACATCAATGTCTTAGTCTCCATTAAAAAGCCATATAAAACATATATTGGGTTACTGTGTTGCACATAACCATAAGTCACTCTAAGTAAAAAAAAAACACAACAGAGAAGTTGCATCACTGTATAAGTCACATTTTATTGCGACAGTCAGAAATAAATGTAAAATAATGGTAAATATATATACGGTATTTCATTTCCACTCACCCCACAACAAATCCTTTCAATTTAACGATATTCATAACGACATTGAAAATAGTGCTGTTTATAGTGGCATTCATTATAAACCACATTTATCATAAACACCAAGCCTAAACAAATGTATTTAAAGTGAAACTGAAACTTGTGCATGATTTGCATAGATGGTAAGTACATTATATATGTCACTTTGGAATTTTGGAAAATATGGTACTTATAGACAAAATAAAAATTTAAATTTATTTAAAATAAATTGCCTCTATCCATCATATAACTGCTCCACACGGTTCCGGGGGGTTAATAAAGGCCTTCTGAAGTGTAAGAAAAATATCCATATTTAAAACTTTATAGACTAAAATAACTAGCTTCCAGCGGTCAGCGGTACGCAAGTCGACTTGCACTAAAAGAGTAACCCTTGGAGGATAGAGCAAAACAAAACACCGTTCATGAATTAGAGTCTAAAACAAGAATTTTTAAAGAGAAATTGCTGAGGATTTTGATAAGAGAAGCCATATCCATGAGAGGTGTCAAAGCTTGCGATGCTCCTGTATATTGCTTCAGGGTTTACTCTTTTAGTGCAAGTCGATTTGCGTATCGCTGACCGCCGGAAGTTAGTTATTTTAGTCTATAAAGTTTTAAATATGGATATTTTTCTTTACACAAACGCACCACTTCGCTTCAGAAGGCCTTTATTAACTCCCCGGGGCTGTGTGGAGCAGTTATATGATGGATAGATGCACTTTAATGGACTTCAAATACTAGCCGAGAAGTCACTGCCATTATAAAGCTTGGAAGAGCCAGGACATTTTTAATATAACTCCGATTTGATTCGTCTGAAAGAAGAGTGTCATATACACCTAGGATGACTTGAGGGGGAGTAAATCATGGGCTAATTTTAATTTTTGGGTGAACTATCCCTTTACCTATTTCCTAATGAATGCCTGAAGATCCACTCAACGCATCCTGTCTCAAGCTCAGCATGCATTATTTTTTTGTTTGGAGAGTGGCATGAGCATTGAAAGCACTCGGCAGGTCTGACAGCTCTCATAATTTGTGTGCTGGAAACGGCATGTGTCACATTATGAGGTTGTAATCCATTTGCATTTATTAATTTAACAGACGCTTTAATCCAAAGTGATTTACGAATAAGGAAAACCACAAGCAATTTATCATGAGAGAGCAATAAATTAGCATAACCTTTTCAACAAAAGTACACATTTTTCACGAAAAATATAAACGCAAGTCAAAGTTTTATGCTTACAATGGAGCTAAATATATTTGTTTGCTGATGTATTTAATGTTTAACTGCGCTGAACTGTCCTTGCAGTTATAATAATATAAATAATAAAAGAAAGTCATTATGTTCCTGAAGATTACTGGTTAATACTGCCAAATGTAGTACCATTAAATGTTTATGAGGACATTTTCTCACCCAACTGTGGACAAACCCCAAGCAAATGAGCATATTTCACATGGTACTCTAAATATCAAGAGTATCAGCTCTTGAACTGCTCAGACACACACGCGTGACGTTTGACCGATTCCTCTCCAAAAAGACTCAACAAGACTCGGATAATCATTACAGCAGCACACACAGACATGAATATATTGACCCATGAGATTCCAGCCTGTTCCAGACAAATGAAAATGGATTAACGTGCCTGATGGTTTCACAGACGGGTCATCTGAGGTGGACGGCAGGAGAGTTGTGTTATTCCTGTCCGTCTCAACATGAACTTTCAATGTATTAAACAACAAATCTTAATATTATATAAGTTGCTTTGGATTTCTGGAAAATATGGTAATAGACTAAATAAACAAAATAAAAAACAAAAATAATACAATTAAATAATAATATAAAATAAAGTTAAATAAAAAAATATATAATGAAATAATACAAATAAATTAAATAGACTTAAGGCTAGGTGATTTAACTAAAAATTCAAAGGGAATTGCTCATACCTCAAACCACTAACACATTTCTTCATCCGCTGCTGGAAAGAACAAAAAGAGCATTTCCTGAAAGCAAAGCCATCGTCTGAGAGTTCACGCACATTTGGACACGAACACCAGCGCTCGCATCTGCTCGACACTGACGTTAAAGTCGATTCATGATGGCACCTGAACTTCTGAACCGATCGTTTCTCCCATGGGCTTTTCTTAACATTCAGAGGCTGACAGAGACACAGAACTTCTTTAATAAGTCTGCAAAATTAGGACACAAAGCACACTGACTGTAATAAATGAACATACTATGTGAATATGAATACACACACAAACAGGAACAGATACTGAAAAAGAAACATAAAACGAATGGATAATTATTTTTCATGGGGGAAATTAAGAACAAAGTTTAGTAAGGGTTTATAATAAAATTCATACTTTTATTCATTAAGGATGCATTTAAAGGTGCACTATGTAACATTTTTGCAGTAAAATATCCAAAAACCACTAGGCCAGTGTTATATATTTTGTTCAGTTGAGTACTTACAATATCCCAAATGTTTCCAACTATTTGTAAATCGTGAGAAAATTGCTATTTTAACCAAGGAACCGGGACGTGTGAGGGAGTCGCCTGTCGATGGCGTCATATCAGCGTTCCCCTCGGTTTCCGGTTTTATTCTGCAGAAACGCTTTACTCTCACTGCAGTGTGAACAAGTGTCATAGCAGCCGCCGAGCGAACGCACAGAGTAACGTCATGACAATTTTCAAATCACTCAGATGTGTCTAATATGATAAACAGAGCTGCGTTACCTCATACTCATGACCGGAAAAGCGGAAGTGGCACCGGCGACTGTGGCATAATAAAAGTCCCGCCGGCGACAATGCCATAATAAAGGTCCCGCTGCTTGTGAGGCTTGTGTTGCGCTCTTCTTATTAGCAATCGCTCCTGCTTCTGCTTCATACTACAGTAACGTTAATAATCACATCCATGAACATGATTTCTGTCCGAGTCCTATCCCGATTCTTTTCCACCGGCTGTGAAGTGAAGACCACATGTCCCAAGATTCTGCGCTCAAACTTGCCTTCATCAAACTACGCCTTTGTTTTGAATAGGCGACCTCTATTGGATGGAAAAATTACATAGTGCAGCTTTATTAGATCAAAAATGTTACACAATATTTTATTTCAAATAAATGCTTTTCTTTTGAACTTTCTATTCATCAAAGGATCATGAAAAAAGTATGAGTTCCACAAAAATATGAAGCAGCACAACTGTTTTCAATATTTATAATCAGAAATGTTTCCTGAGCAGCAAATCTTCATATTAGAATGATTTCTGAAGGATTATGTGACACTGTAACAATGATGAAAATTCAGCTTTGATCACAGGAATAAATTACATTTGAACATATATTCACTTATAAAACAGCTATTTTAATCTATTTTTGATCAAATAAATGCATCCTTGGTGAGCAGAAGAGACTTCTCTCAAAAACATTTCAAAAATCCTTCCGACCCCAAACTTTTATGATAGTGTAACACAGCACAAAAATGCAAATCACCTGCGTCCCTTTGATCAGACTGAACAGAACATTTTCTGAACTCAGGTCTTTAAAGTGAGACACCAGCTGTTCTGCACAGCTTGATAAGAAACCTTGAACAGTGTTTCATCTTCATCTCTTATCAAAAACACAGTGCCGTCAAGGTCAGAGTCACAGAGAACGACGTCACAGTATAATATCAGTAATCTTTGACTTATAGCAAACCTCACTAATTTAACGAATTAGCAAGGCAAAAAGACCAAGAGATTATTTTAGCAGATGCTTTTTCACCCAAAGCGACATAAATGACAGCAGAGAAGAAAAATGTATACTTTGATTCATGAATAACTCAGCCAAAACCCTTTAAAACGGTTCTACTGCAGATTTTTGCATGAACTTCACTGTCTTCTTATTTAGTATGTTTGTCTTGTTTCCAGTCTAAATATAAAAAAAATCTTAAATCAAGATGTTTTTACTAGATAAGGAAGAAGACATAAGATATTTTTTCTTGTTTTCTGGAAAATACAATCAAAATGAAGTGAGTTTTTGCTTCTTTTTGGGACTTTAGCTTATTCACTGTATCCCCCAGAGTTAGATAAGTCCATACATACCATTCTCATCTCTGTGCGTGCCATAACTCTGTCTGACGCACCCACCGCTAACCTAGCTTAGCACAAAGACTGGAGGTAAACGGCTCACACCAACATTTTCCTATTTACATGTTGTGATGTGTATAGTTACATTGTGTACTAAGACCGACGGAAAATTAAAAGTTGTGATTTTCTAGACCAACATGTCTAGGAACTATACTCTCATTCCTGCGTAATAATCAAGAAACTTTGTGCCGTACCATGGGTGCAGCGGCGCAATGATATTACACAGCGCCTGAAAATAGTCCCTAGCATGCTCTCTGTGCAAGTAGGTTGTCACATTGGTTATGTTGACGGAAGTTAGCCTATTTTCAGGCGCTGTGTAAGATCATTGCGCAATATCAAAACTAAATGTAGTGGAGTAAGAAAAATAATCTTGTTTCTGATTTTTCTTACTCCATTGGCAGATAATTTTGCTTGTTTTAAGCAAAAACTCACTTCATTTATGTTTTCCCCCTTAGAAAACAAGAAAAAATATCTAATGTCATTTTACTTATCTAGTAAATACAAAAATACTAAGTAAGAAAAGCATTTTTTGCTGGGTTATAATCCTATTTAAGGCAAGACACCACAAAAATATCACCATATATCCCCAGTTGAATGATTAAATTAATGATTGCAATTTTTTCTATTAAATATGCACTAATTTGCATACATTTCCAGTTGTTTGATATCTCTTTTAGTCACTCCATAAATAAGAAAATACCACCAGCATCCATAAAGAAATAAAAATTATATATATATATATGTATAATATGTATAATATAATATCATATAGCAAATGATATCTGAACAAATCCCATATTAAACCACCAGAATATGCAGATATAGGAATAAATCCATAAGTTTATTGAAAAAATTTGGAGAAAATTTCCGTTATTAAATACAGATGCAAAAAAATAAACAGTTTAAATAGTGTTTTTTGGATGTATTCTTTCCACTAGTCTGAAACAACATGTTATGAAAAGGTTTTTGCCTGTAGAGTCTTGCCTTAAAATACTGCCACAGTTTTAATTGACAGTACACAGATTTAATTTGTGCTTGAGAATCAGGAATAGCCTTGATGTTGCAGCACATGTAAAAAAAAAGCCAAAGCCACCCAGTTGAAGCTGTCCCCAATCTCAGCGTAATTGGCCTGATTTGTCGAGTTGCACGGCCAGAGAAGTGAATGGAAGTCATCAAACTTTAATGTACTGCTTTTAATATGCTCCCAAAGGAGCGACGAGTCTCTCTGGAATTAGACACTGTGTCCTAGACTCGCCAGCACACAGACCGGCTGAAACGAGATGATTTTAAAGCACAGTATGCAGTTAGTCAATTACAAGTGAAACGTTCTGTGCGACCCTCAATACGGAGACACACCGACCTGAAGTATACAAAAACCCAGCAGACGCAAATCAATGAATGGACCCTGGCAGATCATGGACACTTTAAAGGGCTCATTTCATGAACAATCAAATGTTCCATGATCCCTGTGGCGAGCAGCGAGGCTGAGGGACCGTGAGAGCGGGACGAGGCCGCGCTCATCAGTGTGGATGGGCGCCAGCTGCGCGCTGCAGCAGTCTCGTGTCTCACGGAGGAGTGACGGGAGTATAAAGGAGGAGCGACGACAGTGAAGGACGAGAGAGGAGCAGGCCTGGGATTTTGCATTGTGTTTTATTTACGTTTTGTTATGTGTGTGCGCGGCAGTCGTTCGTGAGGGGCTGCCCGAGGCGGTGGTGCTGGAGCGGATGAAGATCGGTGGGACGGAGAGCTCGTGTCCCTGGGTCGAGGTGGGGTGGCTGCCGTCCTAGAGGGAGCGGAGGAGTCGCCGGTGTTCGCCGTGGGCCGGAGCCTGCGTCCATCCGCCATGTAGGGGAGGAGCAGGGAGTGCACGGGACTCGCTGCCGGCTGCCCTCGACAGAAGGAGCCACCGCCGGCCGCCAGGGGGCGGAGGAGGATCGAGCCATCCACCGAGCGTCCAGTGCCATCGCACGGCGGCACCGCGAGGAAGAGCCTCTCGGCTGGCTGAGGACCGAGCGGCAGTGTGTCTGGGAACCGGACCAGAATATATATATATTTTTTCAACGTTCAACAAGTTTAATAAAACAAATGAACACAAAATGAAAGTAAAAGCGGCAGCCCCTCGCGGACGACTGCTGCGCACACACATATGTGCTTGGATGCCATCAATGCTTGGATAACACACACGTCTCATTAAAAATAATGGCGTGTGGTGGCTGGGATATACATAAACCTAACAACATACATAGCATGATTTTTGGAATGATTTATCACGAGAGGAAAAAATGGTTTTAGTCGCATAACATCAGTTAATGGAAATGCCGTAATTTCGCAATATTTTTTTTATCGACTTTAGAAAATATTGCAAAAGTTTTGCGCAAATCTGTAATGGAAACGCGGCTAATGACTTGTAAGGCAGCGTTTGTGCATTGAGGCACCTCACAAAACTAATTTCGGACAGACTTCTTAAGCAGTGTAACAGTTTAATGATCAACAGCAAAATAGAGAGAGCTTTGGTGAACAAATACATTAGTAATTTTTCGCTAGAAATGACATCAGAAGTGGAAAATGTTGGTAAAAACTGTACAATTACACACAAACTGACCAGCAAACGCAACTTTCGGCCGCCATCTTTTTTTTCCAGCTCAGCTGTCACAGAATGGAACGCACAGGATTGTGGGATATCAAAGGCAGCGAAGGATACAAATATGCTGCCTTCAAAACTCGATCAGATGAAGGTATCTCAGGAGACAGGAAGTGAAGATAACATTGGATTCGGACGTGCTTTTATGCCTTCCTACCTTGAAATGTGTCCTCCGAAGGCAGCATTTTCCAGGTTTTGGACGCACCCATTCTTTTGAGTCAGATCATCTCAAAGAATCAATTGAACTGATTCTCAAAACCAACCTAAATGATTCGCTCACAAATGATTAGTCCAAACTCTTTAGTTCAACATCTCAATGTCTTTCATAAATGACTCACAGTGAGTCAGAACTGATTGTCCGATTCGTAATGAGCAGCACAGCTACATTAGTAATATTCAGTTTGTGAAGACTCATTCTTTTGAGTTGGATCTTTGCAAAGAATCAATTGAACTGGTTCACAAAATCAGCCTGAATGATTTGTTCACAAATCTGACTGAATAAGTCCAAGCAGTACTCAAGTCAACAACTCAGTCTCTTTCAGAAACATTTGACTCACAGTGAGTCAGAATCGACTGTCAGATTCGTAATGAGAAGCAAAGCTTATATAGTGATATATTAGTGATATATTCATTTTGTGAACAACTCATTCTTTTGAGTTGATTCATTTCAAAGAATCAATTGAACTGGTTCACAAAACCAGCCTGAATGATTTGTTCACAAATCAGACTGAATCAATCCAAACAGTTCTCTAGTCAACACCTCAATGTCTTTCAGAAATGACTCACGGTGAGTCAGAATAGACTGTCCGATTCATATTGAGCAGCACAGCTATATTAGTGATTTTCAATTTGTCAACAACTCATTCTTTTGAGTCTGATATTTTCAATGAATTAATTGATCTGGTTCACAAAACCAGCCTGAATGATTTGTTCACAAATCAGACTGAATCATCCCAAGTGGGACTCTAGTCAACAACTCAATCTGTTTCAGACTTATTTAAGTCACAGTGAGTTTTTTAATCTGTTCACAATGAGTCAGGATTTATTGTTTGATTCATAATCAGAACAGCTACATTAGTGATTTTCATTTTGTGAACAACTAATATTTTTGTGTCGGAAAATTTTTATGAATCGATTGAACTTCCTCACAAAACCAGCCGAAATAATTTGTTCACAAATCGGACTGAATCGGTCCAGTGGTACTCCACAACTCAGTCTCTTTCAGTCATATTTGACTGACAGTGAGTCAGGATCAATTATCAGCGCAGCTACATTAGTAATATTTAGTTTGTTGAGTCGGATCTTTTTAAAAGAATCAACTGAACTAAACATATTTGACTCAAGGTGAGTCAGGATTGATTCACAATGAGCCGTTTTGAAACGACAAGCACAGCTATATATTAACAATATTCAATTTGTGAAAGACTCATTCTTTTGAGCTGATTAATTATTCAAATCTTTTCACAGTCCAAATATAAAAACACTTACGCAGACATGTATATATCCTCTTTCGACTCACTTTTCATCTGTTCATCTATCTGATGCTCTTGTATAACCAAAGCCTGGCTGTTCTGACCTCTCTAACTCTGCCTTCTGTTGTCTGTTTCTTTCATTCTGTTCATTTCTCTCTCTATCCATCCATCCATCCATCCATCCATCCATCCATCCATCCATCCATCCATCCATCCATCCGTGCATGCATGACGACTAAAGAGTGAGCAACTACAGGAATGCAAAATGGACTATTTATATTGACAGCAATATCCTGATAGAGGGCAGAAAGTGGTACATTTATTAGAGCTATGAACGCTGAGAAGGACGGCACCAATGTGAAGGTCTACCAATAAATCAGTTCACATACACTCTATAGAGCACATAGAGAAACAAACACACCAAAACCTCGCCTTGAGATTAAATGCTCATTAAAATGGCACAAGGTCTCACACAAAAACTAATTAAATTTGAATATGAAAAGAAAGCTGCTCCCGGTGATATGTGCACGGAAAAGAAAAACCTCTTTGGGAAGAAATTGCTCATTTCGAATCCCGTTTCAAACACTGTAGCATGTCTTTGATTTGATTTAAATCCTTTGATTTGCATTATAATTGTCAAATGCCATGCATTGCTCTTGATTACGCATTGTACATCTGGCCAAAAGTGGAGCTGCCGCATAATTAAAAGAGAAGAATAAACAAAGCAAATGTGCCAATCAGCTGATCGTGTCTTGCTAATGTGTTCCTGACGGTTCACAGGTGACGAACGGTTGAGTGTAAAGTTAAAAGACAAACACAGAATGAAATGAAAAGGATTAGGAAGAAAGACAATTAGGACATGAAAATGAGAAACGATGTTTCAATGTTCCTGGGAACAGCTCTGAACAAAGCGATTCAATGCCTTTCTTTTGGACCGCAGATTAAAAGTGATTCAATAAAAGGAAAATTTATGTAATTACAGTTGACATAAAGTCAAAAGCGACCGTATTTGCTTTCTTAATAAAATCTTCCTGATTTCATCAAGAAACGTTATAACATGTTCTGAAATGACTTTCCTTTCCATCTAACGTCATCAGACCTTCATTTTCAATCACCTCTCATACAAAGAAAGAAAGAATCAACATTGAACTGACTCACTATTGTCTTCTGTATAGCTAAATTGAACTAATTTCATAATTGATTCATTTTACAGTGTCATTGATCTGAACTGAATCAACACTGAACTGACTTGAACAGCAGAATTGAACTCTGTTTGCACCATCGGCCATTATTTTCCTGATTGTTGCTGCTTTGAAACAATCTGAAATAAGGCAGTGAAAATAACATATTTTCTTAACTACAGATGATATTTACACAAAGTGAAAATAGTGATATATTCTATTTACGCCATATAAAAGTAACAGTTCTTTGCAATATGTGTAAATAGTAATAACATGCAATTTATACATTACTTTGACAGATACACACTCTTTGCACCTAAGTATTGTTGTACATTAACAGGATGTAATAATAACAGAGTGTAAATGGTTATATTATTAAAATTATTAAATGGATGCCGTCTTAATGGGACAATAAAAGCCCTCTCTACACCGACCCCTAACCCTACCCAATAAAAGCTTTTATTATTAAACATTTCGTTCGGCACTTTATTTTCACATTTAGAACATTTTCTTAATTTTTATTGAAAGTAAATGCCTTTCCGATGTGATTTATGATGGGAAAAGGGATAAGAGCGAGTTCTGCAAAAGGCGGATTCGAACCCTGGTCGATCAAAACCAAGATCCTTAAACCTTACTAATTGCACCACTGAAGATGTAGAAATACAAGCGTTTTTTATTTTTTTTTATCTTGTTTGGCACAACCAGGCATTGTTAGGTAGAGCTAGTGCGGAGCTAGCACTTGCCAACAAGGCCCGCTATTTGCATCAAGATGTAGGGTCTGGGAACACACCATTGGCAGGGCTCAATCCGAGGGGCAGGATAAACGGTTGACTGTCAAATTCCCTCTGCATGCAATAGGATAGCCGCAACAGCCGCAACTCTGCCGTCATTCTGTTAAGCCCGCCCTCCGACTCTATAAACGATGTGATTGGCCTGACCAGAGTTTGGTTTTTCCAGCTCGCAAGCCAACGGAGAGTTGCTAGACGACTCTCGCTGCAAATTACATTTTCTGCCGCTAGTATGCGTCTAGATTTCTAGGCTAGTAAATAGACACTTTGCTGAAATAAAGCTGACTTGAGTTGCCTTTTCACTGTCAAATCAATTCTCCTGATGGATAAAATCAAGTCTAGTCATTTTCAATTACGTCACATTATGGAGGTAAAATGGTTATCAGCACTGCTTCATGTTCACCAGAGATGATTCATGTGGCTCAGTCCATTCTGTACTAGTCATGATTTTATGTTTGTCATGTTGTTTTTCCCAGTACAAATGACATGATCTTACAGATCTTACAGCTTCTTCAGAAGGACAAACCCGTTTATAACTGTCTTCTCTGTGGCAGATGTGAGCCGTGGTCACGGTCAAACTGCTAAAAATACATCTCCTCCTCTCTCATTCGGCTTTCCTTGTCACGTCTTGTGTCTCTTCAGTTTCATACTGTCTTTCTTGCTAGAGGGAGGTGAGCTTCTAAAACATTCATTCGTAGCTCCAGGGCTTGTGGCACATTCATCACTTGTGGCCGCTTTCATACAGTGATTTTGAACAAACTAAAACTTCAAAACATGTTCCAGACATTAATGATTTGCTGTGTCCCAATTCGCATACTATCCATCCAGTATTCAAAATTAGAATTAGTGTATCCTAAATTGTTGTATGTTGAAATGATTATCCCAAAGATCCCCGGATGGTCTACTTTTTCCTAGAATCCGAAGTGCAGATCCGTGCACACTCTAACGGCTAATATTGCTCACAACCCATTGCACGTTGAACGAGGATTTGATTAGAACTTAGGGCTGCTCGATTATGGCAAAAATCATAATTACGATTATATAGGTCAATATCGAAATCACGATTATTTAACACGATTATTGGTGGATCATATGATCAAAATCTTTTTTCATGATATGAGTAATTTTAAATGTCAGTGAAATTTCACAATTAAGGCTAAATGTCCTCAAAACAGCTACAGAGGACAAGTAAACAGTCCTCAATAAAATAAAAACAAAGAAACTAGTTAAACTAACAAAACCAACAAAAAATACAACAGAAAATACAGGAAGACTTCCAGGAAGATGTACTAACAGTGATATTTAGATGAGTAATACACAGCAGAAATAGAATAAAGTAAAAAAAAAGAAAAGAAAAGTAAAATAACAGCTGTATAAATGAAATATTGAGTAATTCTTATTTAAAACGAATAAAAAGATATTCATTCAATAGCAGTGAGTGATTTTATCTTTGTCTTTTTTTGTTAGATTAACAATGACTGCTGCTGACGTTGATGTCGGCTGCCGTCCCTTTAAGAGCTGCGCGTACCATAGGCCCAATGTTATACACGCGCTCTTTCTGTGTTCATTTAAGACATAACCGACTGCGTTTACGAGGATACTTACCAAAAAGGCATTTCGATATATTTGTGTGTACTAGTCTATTTGACCTTTAGGTGTGTATCTGAAGCCCATAGTATACTTTGCTTATGCGTGTTCTGCCCATTCCGCCCCGTCTCGGAGCGTGCGTGCTTAATGCGCTTTTAATAGCATTGTTTGGTATCAAGCACGTCCCGCAGTTTATCAACAGTAGACTGCATTTTACATCACTCTCTTATTCAGCAGATTTGGATGTTAAGTTTTGGGTTAGAGAGGAATGCAAGCGCACTGCTGTCTGCTGTGAAGGAAAGGAAAGTGTGCTGACTGAACGCGGGAAGCGGTACAGTAATCGTTTTACCTCCATTATCTTATTTTCATAATCGTTGGAAGCCAAAATCGGAATTGAAATCGAAATACGATTAATTGAGCAGCCCTATTACAACTACAAAAATGATTATAAAGTGAGATAAAGTTTTTTAAACTACAAACATGGCGAATGTGTGAGTCCGATCGTTAGATAAGATGAAAAGATATTTATTCAATGTTATCCACATTATATTTAATCTGCAACAGCAATGTGAACTTTTGTAAAGAAATGTTTGGTCATTATTTTTAAACCTACCCATCACACAAAACTCATTTACATGTTCAAAAAACATCACTTAGTATGATTTTTAAGCTGCTTTCCTTATGAGGACCAAAATGTCCCTACAAGGACAATGACTTTGAATAGTTCCATCTTTGTGGGGACATTTTGTCCTCATAATGTAGGGTTTACCAGGAAACAGACACACACACACACACACACACACACACACACACACACACACACACACACACACACACACACACACACACACACACACACACACACACACACACACACACACACACACACACACACACACACACACACACACACACACACACACACACACACAGGAAGTGTCCTCATAAACCACCTTTACATTGTAATACGAATGTTATTATACACATTTGTGTCCTCATAAACCATATATGCCAGATCACACACACAGTTGTAGCTTTCCAACATACTCTCCTGACATACTGGAGATAATATCACTTCATCTGAAAAGGTACAGAATAAATAGCACTTATGAAGATTTTGATCAGGAGAGCAGGATATTTCACACACACACACACACACACACACACACACACACACACACACACACACACACACACACACACACACACACACACACACACACACACACACACACACACACACACACACACACACACACACACACACACACACACACACACACACACACACACACACACACACACACACACACAGTTGGCAGTTGTAGCTTTCCAACACACTCTCCTGACATATGTGAGATAATATCACTTCATCTGAAAAGGTACAGAATAAATAGCACTTATGAAGATTTTCAGCAGGATATTTGATTCAGCCAATTCGCTGTTGAGTTTAATTAAATGCCTGAAGTAGTTAGCCTGCATCCCAATTAGCATACCATTATAGTATGTGAGACCAGGATTAGTGCATCTCAGATCACAGTACACTGAAAATAATATGTCAAAGGTGTCCAGATGGTACAATATTTCAGTGGATTATTGAATTACACATCCATGCATGCTTTTTGGGCTAATATCGCCCACAGCTATATTGAGGAAATGTGGAAAGAAATGTGATGCCAAAGTTGCCAGTGAAATTGTAAAACGTGTGAACTAAAAGTAATGTTAATGCAATCACAAAAAGTATGCAACAGGGTGCAATTTTTTGACATGGCAGAATTTCCCTTTCGGAAGTATTTACTTGCTCAGAGAAGTACTTTATTTTAGTTTGTGCACATGTGCCCGCATACAAATTGTGTTGCAGCTTAAGTTTTTATTTTATCAAGGCAATTTGGTGTTTAAACATATACAATTACACAAACAATTTCCCAAAGCCATTATCAGACCACTCATTCCTAAAACCCCAATTAACCTCCCTTTCTAGGCACAATAACGTCTAATACCTGATCAATATGAGCTGAATGATCATATTAGATATTGATCCTATTGATTTATTAATACTGCTGAATTGCATTATTTGTTGACCATGCAATTTAATGTATTTCAATACATAAAATAAAAAAAACACATTAATATTTTAGTGAAGAAACTAAAATTGATCGGACTTGTTTATTAACTTAATAATTAATTACATTTATATAGTGCTTTTCTAGGCACTCAAAGCGCTTTACATAGAAGGGGGGAATCTCCTCAACCACCACCAATGTGCGTCATCCACCTGGATGATGCGACAGCAGCCATATTGCACCAGAACGCCCACCACACACCAGCTAATTGGTGGAGAGAAGACCGAGGGATAATACCAATCGTATATAGATATGGGGATGATTAGGAGGCCAGGATGGACAGGGGCCAATGGGCAAATTTGGCCAGGATGCCGGGGTTACACCCCTACTCTTTATCGAAGGACATCCTGGGATTTTTAATGACCACAGAGAGTCAGGACCTCGGTTTAACATCTCATCCGAGGGACTGCGCTTGTTACAGTATAGTGTCACCATCACTATACTGTGGTGTTAGGACCCACACAGACCACAGGGTGAGCGCCCCCTGCTGGCCTCACTAACACCTCTACCAGCAGCTACCTAGTTTTCCCAGTTGGTCTCCCATCCAGGTACTGACCAGGCTCAGCCCTGCTTAGCTTCAGTGGGAAACTAGTCTTGGGCTACAGGGTGATATGGCTGCTTGTTGTTTAAGTATCACACTGCATCACTATCACAAGCATCACACTGCCTCAGCCGGCTTGCCTTCTTCCCATAGTGCATCCTGGTGCCATGTGTTCACCAGGTAAGTGACGCATTAAATTTGAGCTACTTGAGCTTGTTTGTTTGATCAGACCACAAGGGCCAGCCTTCGCTCCCCACGTGCATCAATGAGCCTTGGCCGCCAATGACCCATGTCGCCGGTTCTCCACTGTTGCTTTCTTGGAGCACTTTTGATAGATGCTGCCCACTGCAGACCAGGAACACCCCACAAGAGCTGCAGTTTTGGAGATGCTCTGACCCAGTCGTCTAGTCACCATAATTGACATAAATGTAAATGCTAAGTTTTTGAGTGATTGTGTACAGCACGATCAACAGAGAATGTGATTTTAGAGCATTTTGCAGACTTTACAGTCCATATGAACAACTTCTAGGGATGCCCCGATATGAACATTTTGGCCGGTACCGATAATTCTTTATATTTGAAAGCTGGTAACCGATATATATTGGCTGATAAATCTAAATCCAAATTATATAATTTTGAGAGCCTGATTACAAAACCAAAAGACTCACCATTAAAAGCCCTGTCCCAAGCACACAATTACATTATAAACATTATAATTTTATGAAGCTTATATGACTTTGTTCTTTGAAGCTTATCCTTTGTTGAAGTGATTCCAGTCATATTTTAAGCAACTCAAAACCATCACAGAGAACCGTGCGCATCTGTCTCAGCCGAAGGAAATAATCCATTATTTATCATCTTTAATATACCGGCCAACTTTTCTTATCGGGCCGATAACAATAACATTAAAGATGAACATGAAAACCAACTGAGCTAGTGAAAAAATCTGAGCGTACTGGAAACACTGTGAATCAACTTTTCAAGCTTGTAACTAAATTATGTTTTTACCAGACCAAGCCTCTCCTTCTACCTTCTTCAAAAGTGTGATTTTTCATTCAGTGCTAATTTGAGAAAGACAAACAGCTCTGGGCTTTCAGGACAGCCTGCTTGACATTTTCACAGCTTCAATTATTCACACTTTTGACAATACAGCCGACAGCCCAAAAGGGTACCGCAGCTAAATTAATAGAGCATGTTATTTTCTCTTTTCTCTCTTATTTTGTCAGTTTTCTTCTTCCTGCTCATGTCATTCTTTCTGTCGGTCTAGTATAAATTCCTCCTCGAAATATGGGCAGTATAGAAAGGTCAGAATCACCATATTTCACCATGTGTCGGATACAGTATGTACTTTGAGTACTTCAAACACAGCGGCACAGTATAACAGGACATGTGCTGTGTTTTCCTAAGCTATAAAAACGACACGAAACGGCCCATTACATCCATAATTCCATTTCTGAGCGATGCATGATACAATAGGAGCCTACAACAAGGAGGTATTAAAATTCCATATTTCTGGCCTAAATGAAGTTGAAAATGAAAGTCATTTCAAGACTGACACAATTTCATTGTGATAAAAGACTGAATTTTTTTACTTTGCAATAATGCAATTGACCAGAAATGTCTATTAAGAAAATACGCTGGTTCACTTTCGATTTCATGTTGTCTTGAAGCAAATTTCACCATGCAATGTGTCTTTTTGTTCTTCTATCCACAATCTCTCTCACACAGCATAGCAGGGGTCTGTAAGGAAACTTGTGTCATAAAGAAAAACAGAACAGAGAGTTTTTTGCATCTCTCTCTCCTCCCAATTGATGCAACACCGGGAAATCAGGAAGTCGATCTACAGAGCAGCTCTTCTTCATTTCTGCAGTTATTCAATACAAGGAAGTGCATGAATAATGTAGAGGCCAGCAGCGAGGCTCTGCTTTATCAGCGGGCCGCTTCTGTCCAGATAGTGTTAGTCACAATGACACGTCCTTCACTTTTACACACAGCAGTCTTTCATGGGCAATTAGACCTATTTGTCCTCGTGTATGTAGGTTAGAACCATCAGAGCTGTGATTTGTTTTATATAAAAATCACTGCTGGGATTTAGAAGGTCATTTGAAATCTAAAATAGCTCGAGGAGAGCGCTTTCTCCGGGGTCTGAGTGACACACCAGAGAAAACAGTGACATTTCCGAATTAACGTAGTGAAAGTCTTTTCTGCTGATGGATTTTAACGACATGGGCTTGAAAACAAAAACACAAAGCTGATTTACTGACGTCACCGCGGCTCTGCTGCAAAACCTACTGAGCTCCTTCACTGCCTTCAGCTCAAACACACTGGAACACTCTTTACAAAATGTACAATTCATCCAAAGCACAAGTATTGGGTAAAAGTTTGATCATTTTAAAATATTATATAAATAGTGTCCTGTCCTCCAAAAAAAAACCTGACTCTATAGGTTTTTCAAGCACCTTATTACAACAGTTATTTACGTTTTTAAGTCCTGCCAAGCTGGCGTAAAAATAGTGTTGTTGTTACGTCTGTCATCATGAAATGACGTATGACTCTCGTTACCAATCAAAAATCATTTTTTACACGATTGCATGTTCACATGATGTCGTATTTTGCAATGCTCTATCAATTGAGCTACGCAAAACCCGAAATATGACACAAATAAAAGGAAACGAAGCATTAAAATGAAAGCGTCCTGTTGTCGATAGGGGCACACCTTTAGAAAACACTCCTATGGGTCGTATTTCAAGGAAGTGACAAACGACCTATATAGGCGAATTGGTTGGAGGACATGTTGATAAATAGATATAGCTAGTTCAAAAGAAATTAATACTTTTATTCTGCAAGGATGCATTAAATTGATCAAAAAGTGACAGTAAAGTCAACAATAAAAAGATTTCTATATTTAAAAATAAATGCTGTTCTTTTGAACTTTCTATTCATCAAATAATTCCACAGAAATATGAAGCAGCACAACTGTTTTCAACATTGATAATAATCAGAAATGTTTCTTGAGCAGTAAATCAGCATATTAGAATTTTTTCATACGATACTGAAAATTCAGCTTTGATCACAGGAGTAATTTGTTTAAAAACATACACTCACCTAAAGGATTATTAGGAACACCTGTTCAATTTCTCATTAATGCAATTATCTAATCAACCAATCACATGACAGTTGCTTCAATGCATTTAGGGGTGTGGTCCTGGTCAAGACAATCTCCTGAACTCCAAACTGAATGTCAGAATGGGAAAGAAAGGTGATTTAAGCAATTTTGAGCGTGGCATGGTTGTTGATGCCAGACGGGCCGGTCTGAGTATTTCACAATCTGCTCAGTTACTGGGATTTTCACGCAAAACCATTTCTAGGGTTTACAAAGAATGGTGTGAAAAGGGAAAAACATCCAGTATGCGGCAGTCCTGTGGGCGAAAATGCCTTGTTGATGCTAGAGGTCAGAGGAGAATGGGCCGACTGATTCAAGCTGATTGAAGAGCAGCTTTGACTGAAATAACCACTCGTTACAACCGAGGTATGCAGCAAAGCATTTGTGAAGCCACAACACGCACAACCTTGAGGCGGATGGGCTACAACAGCAGAAGACCCCACCGGGTACCACTCATCTCCACTACAAATAGGAAAAAGAGGCTACAATTTGCACAAGCTCACCAAAATTGGACAGTTGAAGACTGGAAAAATGTTGCCTGGTCTGATGAGTCTCGATTTCTGTCAGAATTTGGCGTAAACAGAATGAGAACATGGATCCATCATGCCTTGTTACCACTGTGCAGGCTGGTGGTGGTGGTGTAATGGTGTGGGGGATGTCTTCTTGGCACACTTTAGGCCCCTTAGTGCCAATTGGGCATCGTTTAAATGCCACGGCCTACCTGAGCATTGTTTCTGGCCATGTCCATCCCTTTATGACCACCATGTACCCATCCTCTGATGGCTACTTCCAGCAGGATAATGCACCATGTCACAAAGCTCGAATCATTTCAAATTGGTTTCTTGAACATGACAATGAGTTCACTGTACTAAAATGGCCCCCACAGTCACCAGATCTCAACCCAATAGAGCATCTTTGGGATGTGGTGGAACGGGAGCTTCGTGTCCTGGATGTGCATCCCACAAATCTCCATCAACTGCAAGATGCTATCCTATCAATATGGGCCAACATTTCTAAAGAATGCTTTCAGCACCTTGTTGAATCAATGCCACGTAGAATTAAGGCAGTTCTGAAGGCGAAAGGGGGTCAAACACAGTATTAGTATGGTGTTCCTAATAATCCTTTAGGTGAGTGTATATTCATATAGAAAATAGTTCTTCCAAATTTCAATAATATTTCACAATATTACTGTTTTTACAATATTTTATGCAAATAAATGCAGCCTTATATATATTTATAGAATGATGATATATATTTATAATTATCTTGAATTAAGCTTTTCCACTGAATACATTGCCTTCTGCGCGAAGGATGCATGCAATAATGACTTAGAATGTAACAAATTTAGCTATTTTTTGGGAACAGCCTTCGTGCTACGACTATGTCTGTGATGCCTATAAAATATTGTGGAATGGAGCTGGTGTTCAAATCGGATCCATGTCTAACATCACAACAGAACCAGATCAATAGTCTCATAAACGCTGGAAGAACACAGGCGCACATTCATCTGACCTATGCCACATTTCTACGACTGCCACTTTATCAACGCCAACCTGCAATACAATTATTAATAACACTTTATTTTACAGTGTCCTTCTTACATGTTACATGTAGTTACTATAATAATAACTATAAATTGTTAATAATTACATGCAGCCAACCCTATAGTAGTAAGTGCATGTAGTTAATTCTTATTCCTCAGTACATAAATGTATAATTACACTGTAACACGGACACCTTAAAATAAAGTGTAACCAAATGATTTTATTTGGAGATTTAATGTGCATGACTTTTAACTTCTGTTACAGCATGTGAATTTGTTCTCTGCTCCAACAACGTGCATGTACAAACATATTTTGTTAATGTAGCAATATCATTATATGTATAAACTTATTAAAATTAGCAATGCAAAAAGTAATTGTGCATTAGTAGTGAAGCTCACAGCTGATTGCTCTGTGATTAGTGAGCATTCTTTGGCGACACGTTCCTTTGACTCTCCAGCGTTCATGGCCTCAAGACATCAGTCGCTTCCAGTTCGGCTTCTTATTTTTCTTTTTAGCACAAGAGCATATTGAGGCCGCTAAAGCAGTTAGGTGGGGCTTATTCAGGCCATGAAAAAAACACCACACATACACACACACATGCTTGCTGAAATAGTGCTGCTAAACTGAATGTTAATTTGGCGGCATAAAGACACAGCTGGTACTGCGAGACACGAACATTGTGTCACATTTCAGCACACAGAATGAGCTCTCAGCCTGAGCCCTCTTTAAATATGAGTAAGCGCTATTGAAAAGGCTATTGATCTGGCTATGATTAGCAGTCCATTCATGGCCTTTGCTGTGGCTGTTGGCCCTCGCTCCCTTATTGACTCGCCGTGATGCACTGACTTCGGACCATTCAAGAGAGCCTGTCTGTGTGTTCACTATGGCAGACTTAGATAAGATAGAAACTTCACTGCTGTTTGAGGGCTTTCCATTGATAAGATTGTCTGGAGGTTTCCAATGAAAGCCAGAGTCGATGTTTGTGCCGCCATCATCGATATAAAGCAAAACCTCTCAGTCCATAATAGATGTATCTGAGAATTTAGTGTTAAGTTAAGGGCATGCAACAGATCTTGTGCACTAAACTGAATGCACAAATTAATTTCTACACTTATTACTTATTTGAAATATCAAATTTTAAAGCCGCTTTAAAGGAAGACTCCACAATTTTTGAAAATAGGCTCATTCTCCAACTCCCCTAGAGTTCAACAGTTGAGTTTTACCGTTTTCGAATCCATACAGCCGATCTCCGGGTCTGACGGTAGCACTTTTAGCATAGCTTAGCAAAGATCATTGAATCTGATTAGACTGTTAGCATCTCGCTCAAAAAAATTACCAAAGAGTTTCGATATTTTTCCTATTTAAAACTTGACTCTTCTATAGTTACATCGTGTACTAAGACAGACGGAAAATGAAAAGTTATGACAACGTGAGAAAGAAGTTTGTTTGAAATCTTTGCAAATTTATTAAAAATAAAACACGCAAAAATATCACATGTGCAGAAGTATTCACAGCCTTTGCTCAATACTTTGTTGAAGCAACCTTTAGTACCAATTACAGCCTCAAGTCTTTTTGAGTATCATGCTACAAGCTTGGCACACCTATTTTTGGCCAGTATCTCCCGTTCTTCATTGCAGGACCTCTCAAGCTCCATCAGGTTGGATGGGGAGCATCGGTGCACAGCCATTTTCAGATCTCTCCAGAGATGTTCAACCAGGTTCAAGTCTGGGCTCTGGCTGGGCCACTCAAGGACATTCACAGAGTTGTCCCATAGCCACTCCTTTGTTATCTTGGCTGTGCTTAGGGTCGTTGTCCTGTTGGAAGATGAACCTTCGCCCGAGTCTGAGGTCCAGAGCGCTCTGGAGCAGGTTTTCATCAAGGATGCCTCTGTACATTGCTGCATTCATCTTTCTCTCAATCCTGACTAGTCTCACAGTTCCTGTTGCTGAAAACCATCCCCACAGCATTATGCTGCCACCACCATGCTTCACTGTAGGGATGATATTGGCCAGGTGATGAGCGGTGCCTGATTTCCTCCAGACATGACACTTGCCATTCAGGCCAAAGAGTTCAATATTTGTTTCATCAGACCAGAGAATTTTGTTTCTCATGGTCTGAGAGTCCTTCAGGTGCCTTTTGGCACACTCCAGGCAGGCTGTCATGTGCCTTTTACTGAGGAGTGGCTTCCGTCTGGCCACTCTACCATACAGGCCAGATTGGTGGAAAGCTGCAGAGATGGTTGTTCTTCTGGAAGGTTCTCCTCTCTCCACAGAGAATCGCTGGAGCTCTGTCAGAGTGACCATCGAGTTCTTGGTCACCTCCCTGACTAAGGCCCGTCTCCCCCGATCGCTCAGTTTGGCCGAGCGGCCAGCTCTAGAGAGAGTCCTGGTGGTTCCAAACTTCTTCCATTTACGGATGATGGAGGCCACTGTGCTCATTGGGACCTTCAATGTTGCAGAAATTTGTCTGTACCGTTCCCCAGATCTGTGCTTCGATACAATCCTGCCTCGGCGGTCTACAGACAATTCAAGGCTTGGTTTGTGCTCTGACATACACTGTTAACTGTGGGAACTTATATACAGTCCCTCCAGAAAAACGCGATTATGCGATCGCGTGATTTAATGCATAATCAGCCAAAGTCCGCATATTCATGCGGGGGCCGCATTTTTTCAAATATGCCGCACTTTCGCAGCATAAATTGCCTATTTCCGCGTGCAAAATATGCGGGGCTAGCATGATTTCATAATCCCCGCATTTTCATTGCAAAAAAAGTCATATATATATTAGCAGAAAGTTGAAAAATGTTTGTTTACTTCACACAAGAGCCGCCATTTCCCCCTATTGCCATGGGAACGCTTTGAAGTGACGTAATTACCTTACGTGAAAGTCATCGAAAAGCTGCAAACCCCATGGTGAAACATGGATATCGGTGAAACCATGATGAAGCGCAAACTCCCATTTGCCAACAAAAATAACAGCAAAAGACGCGCAAAGCAGTTTCCCGCTGTGATGACCGATTTCAGAACACACATCATCATGAAGCTTCGAAGCGTTATGAATCAATGAGTCGATTCAGCGGTTTGAAGCGTTTAAATCAATGAGTCGATTCAGCGGTTTGAAGCGTTTAAATCAATGAGTCGATTCAGCGGTTTGAAGCGTTTAAATCAATGAGTCGATTCAGCGGTTTGAAGCGTTATGAATCAATGAGTGGATTCAGCGGTTCGGATCGCCAAAGTCACGTATTTCAGGAGTTTGACCCGCGATCCAAATTAAGAATCGACTCACTGATTCATAGCATCATGATGCTGTGTGTGTTTTGAAATCGGTCATCACTATATAAGTCGTTATTTAGGTTTTTTTTTGCACACAATAACTATTATCGTTGCTTCATAAAGTTATTGTAGAACCACTGTAGTGAGATGGATTTTGTAACGACATCTTTAGTACCTTTTATGGGTCTTGAGAGTGTACATTGTGCCAATGGAGGCCTTTCTGAGCCATTGGATTTACACTAAAATATCTTCATTTGTGTCCAACAACATGAGGGGACGTCATTCATGACAGAATTAAAAATTTTTGATGAACTAACCCTTTAAGAGATTGCACTTTGTGCATTGGAAGCACTCAAATGTCTGTAAAACAGGAAGTTATTTATTCATTTCTTCAGAAGTTGTAGCATATTCCTTTTGTAAAGCTACAGAACTTGTTTGACTCAATGTTTTGTAAATTTGAGCCATTATTAAGGTCTTCAATAAAACAAGATGAGAACTTAAATATTCCAGCACTTTCTGTGATGTAGTGCTGTTTTTTCTCTTTTTCATCATTTTTCATCGCATAAAATTGCATAAATATCTCGCATTTTCCCGCATTTTCCCGCATTTTTCATCGCATTTTTTAAGAAAACATGCCGCATAATCAAGGATTTTTGCCCACAACAATCACAAAAAAAAGCCGCATTTTTCTGGAGGGACTGTATATAGACAGGTGTGTGCATTTACAAATCATGTCCAATCAACTGAATTTACCACAGGTGGACATCAATCAAGTTGTAGAAACATCTCAAGGATGATCAGTGGAAACAGGATGCACCTGAGCTCCATTTTGAGTGTCAAGTCAAGTCAAATTTATTTATATAGCGCTTTTAACAAAGCAGCTTTACAGTGTTAAACAGCAAAATAATGCAACAGCAGCCGTATAGCCATTCCGGAGAAAACGGTGATGTGACCAGTTAATTTCAATTATCATACAGTGACAGTGTGGGCTTTAGATCAGTAATTAGATCAGTAATTTAGTTTATATGGTTAATTTGGTTTAATAATTAGATTTATTTGGATATTTAGTTGAAAAAATTAAGCATAATTTAGTGGCCCCAACTGAGCAAGCCAAGCCAGAGGAAACAGTGGCAAGGAAACTAAAACCCCATCAGGTGACCTAATGGAGAAAAATAAACCTTGGGAGAAGCCAGGCTCAGTCGGGGTGCCAGTTCTCCTCTGGCCGGCATGGCAAAGGCTGTGAATACTTGTGTACATGTGAATTTTTTTTGTTTTTTACATTTTAATACATTTGCAAAGATTTCAAACAAACATCTTTAAAGTGTTCATTATGGAGTATTGTTTGTAGAATTTTGAGGAAAATAATTAATTGAATCAATTTTAGGCTGTAACATAACAAAATGTAGAAAAGGTGAATACTTTCCGGATGCACTGTAGTTCTTGCTAATACATGTTTGTACTTCAAATATAGCTATAGTATGTAGAAATTGACATTAATCAAGATTACTAATTGTTGTAAAAGTATTGTTTGTTGTTATTTCATTTTAGCCATTGAATTAATACTAACCTACAGAAACGTATTGTAAAATATGACCATAATGATTGTGTTGCCTTCTAAGAAACCTTCTTTTTAGCTAAATCTATAGTAGCATTGCATGCATCCTTCAGAATGCATTTTATTAAATTATGAAAACTAAATTCTAATCAAATATGGAATATATATAAACAAGTATTTGCACAGTTTAGAGTGTTGCATCATCTTCATACTTCATATAATATCTTTATATCCTCATAACTCTTTCCCCTTCACTTCACATGAGATGCTATTTGTATGACACACATTTTCTGCCTATGTAGAGCGCTCCAAATCTGTCACTTATGAGCCTCCACTTCAGTTAAGATGCCATGTAGATGTAGACAGCAATGCAGAGTCCTAGCATTGCACCTTTCATTTGTATTGATCGCATCAGGATACTCAGCTACGGTCAGTGAAATTGCAAAAATAGAGAAAACAATAAGAAACATGTATTATACAATCTTAACAGGTTAGTTCACCCAAGAAAGAAAATCATCCCATATACTTCAAGCCATGTGAATTACTTTTATGATGGATGGATGTGTTTTTTTAGGCTTCAAAATCTCAGTTACCATTCACTCCCATTATAAAGCGTGGAAGAGAATATTTTTTTAATATAACTCCAATTGTGTTTGGCTGAAAGAAGAAACTAATATACACCTAGGGTGACTTGAGGGTGAGTAAATGGTGGGATAATTTTCATTATTGGGTGAAATAAACGAACCCTTTATGTTTGTAGACTAAGGGCCGAGATTATTATTATTATTTTGTCATTCATCATCGGAGTCTGAACCCCCCCTCCACTATGTAATTAAAGCTGCAACAGTTTATTGCATGGCTGTGTTTGAAATCGTCCCCTATACCCTCATTCACTATTCCCTACATTATTAATGAATAATTATTTGAAATATAGCAAACTGGGAGCTCTGCTCTGGTAGAAATTAAAAGATTTATCTTGAACTCTATCATGGAAATAGCATGTATAAACGTAAATTAAACAATTTAATAATTAAAAAGGAATTTATACTTGTATGATATTACGCTGTAGCCACATTGGACCAGCGGTTTGGCAAATGGATGACCTGTGCGATCATACGTGAGAATTCATTCAACGCACGACTCTCACAGTGCATTATGGGTATTCTCTAGCCGTCGAGCGTACATCAGTACATATACATTCACATTCGTTATTGCGATGCACTGTGGGATTGAATGAGTGCACTCGATAACTTCCACTATGGTTTTGGACACCACTACAAATGGCTGTTCCCTTCAAATAGTGCCCTTTTTAAGGGTATAGGGGGCGATTTTGTACCAATTCCTATAAAGTGTCCAACACTCCAGTATTTTAACTGCAGTTTTTCTATTTGGACTTTTCAGTGTGAACACATTACTTGCACTATTTATACTACAAAACAACAGGGCTGCACAATATATAGAAATTATCGAAATATCGCAAATGTACATATCGCAATATGCATATCGCAAGGGCACGCAATATCTGAATGATTTTAATAGGCTACTTCAACATTGTGAAAATTGTATGTTTTAGGTCAACGCATATAGCAGAGAATAGACTGGACACACGACAGTTACTTATGTGACTTGCTTGACGTTAAAAAGAGTTATTAAACACAATAACTTGCGAAAAACAACTCCTTGCAGTCTCGTGCTGTCTGCTGTCTGACACACACACCGAAACTGTCAATGCTTTCTTTTCCCAGAACCGATGCTTTCTTTTCCCAGAAAGAATGTGAAACACATAAATGGTACCATTCTCAGTTTTAATTTTTTTTTTTATATATAATTTTTAAATAGATTTTACACACTTAAAGCAATATCGTATCGCATATCGAACATCACATTATTTAACAAGGATATCGCATTTTTCTTCAATATCGCACAGCCCTAAAAACAGCATAGAATAGTGCATAAGTACATGAACTGACCAATCGGTAACGCAGATGAGCCAATGGCAGTTGAGTATCAGTTGCGCTGGGACCGGAACTCACACATCTTTAGGTTTCAGAGCCATCGAGAAACAATGGAAAATCCGAAGCTCTCATCGGTTTGATGGTGTTTATGCTACAAAAATGGTAAAACGATGTGTCTGTGGTACTGTAACACTGACTCCAGGTATCCTGAGAGGATTTTAGGGTTGTCAAACTCTCATTAAGTTACAGTTAAAGTTAGCGAGTCCTTGCTAACATGCAAACCGAAATAACAAACTGTTCTCACGTCATGTAACGTTAACAGTGTAGGTCAAAAACACACAAACGAAGGTCTACAATTTCAGTGCCTCTCCATATCAAACTGGTTAAATGTAAATTAAAATTTAACCTTACCCTGCGGTACATGAACAGTGTTGATCCTGCATCATCTGCAATTGTGACGACTGTAACATGAGGTCATTTGCATTGAGATCTGTAAACCCTTGCTTTCATATTAATCTCCCACCATATTTATTTTCAAATCTTTTATATATCTTATTATATATAGACTTTGTTGTGATTTATCTTCTCATTTGTTTTTGTATTACATTTCTGTGAGTTTAAATATGTTTAGGGTCTGCATTATCTGTCTTACTAAGGAGGATTTTGATGGGTATTACAGTCTACGCATAAACTTCATGAACCATCAGTAAAGTTTGGCCATCATTCAGAAGGGGTTCGCTACATTCTGTGTCCAAAAACAACTTGGGATAAGGTTTTCAAACTGACAGCTGTCATTGTAAGACAGTTAGAAACTCTGTTTGTTTGTCCGAGTTAGCAACAGTAAATAAGGGGGGCGAGGCTTACCGAGAAGTCAATTGGGACGCACCTACTGCAAAAGACGCAAGCGCAATGGTTAAACATGTCCGTATAGCCCGTGTTTACATTGAAAAACAATGGAAAAGTAGCACAGTTGAAAGGAAAAGTGTGCTCTGTGTGAATGGCCCCTAAACATGCACTTCTAATGTGCCCTACAGCTTGTGTTGTATATTCTGTGTGTGTACCGTATATATTGTTTATTGTGTATTCTGTTGGATTATTGTCTTTGCACTACAGCTTTGCTGGTATGTGGCATGTAAAAAGACCTGTCTATATATCATTGTCATGTCGGTATAGCGTTGAATTATTGCCAGGACCTGTAGAGAAATGTAATTTCATTCTTCCATGTCTGGACTGAATGAAAGTGAACTTGAAGGTGAATGTGTATTAGCAAATGTTTGTGTAAAAGAAACGAACTATAGCAAATTATATAATGGGAACACTTTACAATAAACACTCATTTGTTCCCACAAGTTAATGCATTCACTAACACAGCATTTATTAACCTCTGTTAATGTTAGTTAATCGTTCATGTTCAATTTTTGACCATATAAATGTTTGAGATTAACAGAAAAAATAATAAATGCTGTAACATAATAATTCATGTAGTTAACTTGTTATAAAATCAAACCTTACTGTAAAGTGTTACCAAATGTAATATAGTTGAAATATTATGCCACCATAATTGAAATTAAAACACCATAACGTTACTATAAAACGGCACAAGCTGAAAAATGATGCAGTGCAGTATAAAATGCACTGAGAGATGCAGCTAAAGCCAAGATATCTAGGTCTTCTGTGAGTTTCTAAAACAGTGCATGCAAATGTGCCCAGAGAAGAATCAAGCATTTGCCAAGCCATCATCCTGTTATAGAGCGGCATCACAGATGACAGTCGCTGCCACAGATCAAACTCAGAACAAATGAGAGCTTAAACAACAGTCTGAGCAGATTCGTTGTATTTCTGAAGCTATTAAAAGGACAGACGTTCATTATGCAAAAACAGTGATCAATTTATAGAGTTATGAAAGTTGTGGACAAACTTTCTGATGTCAAAGTCATGCGTACAATGACAAAAAGCAGAAAGTTGAGAGGTCAGAATCAGATAAATGTAGAACAAGAATGATGGAGCTGGGAGCACAAACAAAACAAAAGCTAAGCTGCTTAAAATCTGCTCTATTCGTCCATTATCTTAAAGGTGCCTGCATGACAAGACTAAAAATGTGACTCGAACCATGATGTCACAAAACAGCCAGGCAGCTTCTGAAGAATTCAGTTTGAACAAAAAGGCATTTGAAAGGGTTTATTTTAAAAGACATAGGAAAAATACAGCACAAAAAATACTTATATTGACCTTCTGAGATGATCAAACTGCTTTTCAATCCCTATTTTTGCATCCTGCTCGTGGAAAACTGCATGTCATTGTGTAAAACTGCACATATTTCAATTCATCAGCAACATAAACATTGAGAAATGTCAATCTACACTCTAAAAAAAAAAGGTTCTATATGGCACCAAAAAAGGTTCTTGACTCGTAATCATAGGGGAACCTTTTTTAGTGCTATATAGCACCAATTTTGGTGCTTCAGTGGTTCTTCAGAGGTGCTATATAGCACCTTAGTCAAAGAACCGGTGAAGAACCTCTGAAGAACCACTGAAGCACCAAAATTGGTGCTATATAGCACTAAAAAAGGTTCCCCTATGATTACGAGTCAAGAACCTTTTTTGGTGCCATATAGAACCTTTTTTTTTTAGAGCTCAAAGACCATCTGAACCCACATCAGCCTCAAACCAGAATATATAATTAAAAATTACAATCGATATCTGTGATTCACCAACAGATACACAACCGCACTTAACGTGGCTACTAGCCCAGATAGCACACATACATCTCGGAGACGTCTATTTGATGTGCGTGTTTACATCTGGAAGATGTATTTTTTAGAGTGTTTGCTCATCTGCAATACGTCTATTGGACGTTTCCTGTCAGATGTCAAATAGACGTTTAAACAATGTCTTTAAGATGTTTATGATTTAGAATGTATGAAAAACTGACATCTTAAAGACGTCTATCAGATGTTTGTAAACAGCAGATGCTTTCCAGATTAAGTGATCTTTAACAGACATCTTGCAGGCGTGTGATACACTCTAAAAAAAAAAAGGTTCTATATGGCACCAAAAATGGTTCTTGGCTCGTAATCATAGGGGAACCTTTTTAAGTGCTATATTGCACCAATTTTGGTGCTTCAGTGGTTCTTCAGCGGTTCTTCAGAGGTTCTTCACCGGTTCTTTGACTAAGGTGCTATAAAGCAATGATTACGAGCCAAGAACCTTTTTTGGTGCCATATAGAACCTTTTTTTTTTAGAGTGTATCTGGGGCTTTCTCTCTTCATCTCGTCATTTAATAAAGTTCGACTGAACACTAGAAAGTCATTCAAAGCTAGAGCAATTATCACCACCAGGCTGTGTTTAAACCCATATATAGGCCAGAGAGATTAGACTGACAGTGGTCATTACACGGAAAGAATTTCCCTTCATTCAGCTCTCATTAGCTCAAATGCATCAATAACAGCCTCGTGGCTGTGTCTCAAAACATAATGGACGCACTACATAGTATTTGCGTTCCGTGCAGCAGCATTTTTGTTCATCGTAGGAGCCTTTTTCGACTCAAAACGGGCCAGGTAGTCTAGGTAGTCAGCTGACAAGGTTTTGAGACACAGCCCAAGCCCCTCGCACCGTCTTCCGGCTCACCAGACAGAAACACACACGCGGGTACACTTACAAAACAACCGCAAAACACACATAGCTCAACTCAAACCGCATGTACAGTAAATGCCGCGACAGGCTGTGACGTTCTCACATCTGAAGGTTCAGCAGATCGAGGGCTTTTACCTGTGATGTTCGGGTGACTGTCCTCCGTGGCTCTAGAGAAACATTAAACTTCCCAGCGCCGCTCTTCGTCTCAGTGTGAGCTCAGGTCTGGCGCGCGCGCGTGTGATTGTCAGAGGAAACGCGCTGCATTTCTCCTTAAAATCACTTTATCTCCGGCGAACGCGAAAACGAGCCGCTCTGATCTCCATCACTGCGAGATTCATCCGCGAGGGGAGCAACACCAACACTGAGAGGGGCGAGAGAGATATGTGCGTGCGTGTGTGTGTGTGTATGTGTGTGTGAGAGAGAGAGCAGCACCACGGACAGCGACACCCATTCATCAGTTCAGAGTCGTTTAGCAAGTAAATAAAACATGTTACACGAGTTACATGTGTACTAGAACATTTGCCTTTACTGTACTTACTCGTCGTTAAAAGCTTGCCTATACTTTTAACCCTTTAACTGTCAACCCCCTTTTTGAGAATACACATGAAAATGCACTATCCCAACTTAAAGGGCTGTAATTCAAGAATGCTTTGGAATATAGACCAAAGTGTGGTCTTGTTTTAAAGACGACACTCTGCAGATTATTGCTAAAGTGAAAGCAATTCAAAATATGAAAGTATGAAAGAGTTATAGAAGTTTAAATTTACTGTAAATGAAAAATACTGTACTACATATTTTTTATTTCATATAAAATATATATTTTACAAAAAGAATTTACTCTAAAATTACTATAAAATCAAAGCCATATGTCTAACCAATCTGTGTTCCAAATTTGAAGTTGATATCACAAAAATTGAAGTTCCCATGAGATTTTGTTTAGGTGCTGTACCAAAAACAGCCACCGGGTGTCATTCAAATTCCATTTATTGTTTTTTGATGCATTTTCCTGTAAATTTCTGTCCAAATATCACTTCCATCACAAAACAGTCACCAAATATGGACCCTTGAGACTCAGACCTTTCCGACAATATGTGTTTTGTCAAGATTGGAAAAGATTTCGAATATAAAGTAGCTAAAATAATTGTTGTAATATGAAACATGACACCGCCCACTAGGGGAGGAGCCCGCTAGAATAATTTAGAGTAACGTTTCCATGGTAACACAATGTCCGATTTCAAAACGGTTTTCACAGGATGAATTTTGAGTTTGTAAGCTTTCAAATGATACCTAATTTATGGTAATTACTTAAATATATGATACAAAAAAAGAGCACCAGGCGTCCCACCTGTTCGTTCCTCAGTGACATGCAAAAGATATTTTGTAAAAAAATGTCTCTTTATACATCTAAATTGGATATGTTTCCAAACGTCAATAAAAGGGGAAAAAAACACTGTAAAAAATATAATTAAAATGGTTCATATAACTCGAAGGTCTTCAGAAGTCACACATTCGAGAAATGTACTACGATTTTTTTTTTTTAGCTCATTTAATATTTTTTAAATAAGAATAAAAACGCATTATTATGTGGGGTAACACTTTATTTTGAGTTGATGTAGTTACACGTTACTACGTGTCCTTACTATAGTAATACCAAATAATGCATAAGTAACTAACCCTAACCGTAACCCTATAGTAAGTACATGTAGGCTAGTTCATTAATATTACTCACTACTTATTTGAGTAAGTACAAGTACAGTTATCTGTTACAGTGTTATTATATATTTAAGTACTGAGTAATAATAATTATACACTTACTATAGGTTTAGGGTTTGATTAAGGGTTAGTTATGCATAATTTACTGTTATTACTATAGTAAGTACATGTAACATGTAAAAAAGACACTGTAAAAAACAGTGTAACCCTTTATTTTAAGGGATCTTTGTTACACTGTACTGAGTAATATTAATTAACTAGAGTTACGGTTATGGTTAGTTGCATGTAATCATGCATAATTTACTTTATTACTATGATAATGTAACTTATGTAACAATGACACTGTAAAATAAAGGTACCTAATAAAGTGTAACCTAGTTTTAATATCCATCTTTTATGGGTTTTATGTATAGGCCACTATTGTATCTTATTATCCTTATAAAGTAGGTTCATTTTTTAATCTTATGTTATAATAATTATGGTATTTTATCTGTTTTCATGTGAAGTTCTTAGTGCTTATTGTAATGCTTTTTTACTGTAAAGCACTTAGAGCTGCATATTAATGTGGTATAATATATTTTTCATAAACAACTCCTCCCTAATGACAAGTAAACAAAAGAGTATAGTTGATGGTCTGTTTATTTATTGTTTTTTTTTAAAGCCATATTAGCATCACGGATATTTACACGGCAAACACAAGGTCAATATTCCAAATTTAAATCATTATAAAACATTTCAACTTGACATAAGATAGAAAATCTCAAATACATTCTGAAATATTCCATGTTTCTGAATAAACATGTTTTCTAGCAGTATCATAAAAATGTCAGTCCTACAGTAGCCTATAGTTTAGAAGGTCGAGAATTAGCTTTCCTTAATGTGAAAGAGGATGAACTCTTAATTTTGCCTTATAAACCCGCCTATAAACGGCACACAAAAACAAAAAGTGTGACTGTTCAGTTCACATGTCAATCAGACAGTCTCTTCCTGTTTAAGTGGGTTGTTCTGGGACAGAATAATGAGCAACGTGTATCAACATTTATGCTGATATTCAAAATTCTGACTACATGAGACTAACAGACCAATGACAGAAGGAGCAGGACTGAAGCATTTTAACGTTTAAACTCCTGACAGACGGATGTTAAAATACTGTTAGCTCTGGATATTTCCAGTGGAATCAGAAACACTCAGTCTCATCTTTATTTACCTGTGTAGAAGCACGCAGGTCGGTGACACATACACTGATGTCTTCTGGGAGAAGATGTTGGGAATAATATGTCAGCCGTGATCTGAGGAGCTGAGTGAAGTGTTTGACTCATTTGAAGTGATGCTTGATGTATATGTATGAAGAGAGAACTGGGTTAAAGCAGGCATATAAACAAATATAATGCCGACATGTACCACTTGCGTGATACTTTTGAAAATTTCTTAGCTCCTATTGTGCACTACCTTTATGCTGTAACTTGAAAAATGAGTATGTTTGAGTAACTTAATGCACTCAAAAAAATGAACTTTCACTGTTGTTAGTTGCACTCAAATCATCCTTGTTCACATTACTTAAAAAACTCATGTAACTAAATTTACTTAGATTTAATGAGTTGTTTCTACTAAAAATGAGTATTGTCAGCTTTACTTAATAAGTGTGTGTTCAGTCAACTTAACATTGCTGAGTGAAACGAACAAACTGGGCTGTGCACTGTAAAAAATACTGTGCCCGTTTTACTCAATAAAATTGAGGCAACTATTTGCATCAGCTTTTTGAGTATTTTAAACTCATTTTATTTGTGTTTATCCTATTAGACTTGGCATGTTTTCAACTTAGACTCTTAAGTAATAGCAACTCAATTTGATCAATTTAGAAAATTATAGTTTTAAGTATATCGCATATAATTTTTTAAGTAATAGTTACAAATGTCTCCTTGTAAACCACACATTAAGTTACTTTTTTCCAAGCTACTTTTTAAAAAATAAAAATTTAATAAATTTTTTTTTTTTTAATTGACAAAAAACAGCAAAATACAAAACTCTCGTAGGAGAAAAAGAATATACACATACTTACAAATGTTGTCAAAATACAAAAATTATCATGTGAAGTCAATGTGAAAAGGCTATTTTCAAATAGTCTTTTTTTTTCCTCTCTTTTGACCTTATACACAACTCTGACTTTATACCATACAATTCAAATCTGACTATCACACAATTCTGACTTTATACACACAACTCTGACTTTATACCATACAATTCAAATCTGACTATCACACAATTCTGACTTTATACACGCAATTCTGACTTTATACCATACAATTCAAATCTGACTATCACACAGTTCTGACTTTATACCATACAATTCAAATCTGACTATCACACAATTCTGACTTTATACCATACAATTCAAATCTGACTATCACACAGTTCTGACTTTATACCATACAATTCAAATCTGATTATCACACAATTCTGACTTTATACCATACAATTCAAATCTGACTATCACACAATTCTGACTTTATACCATACAATTCAAATCTGACTATCACACAATTCTGACTTTATACCATACAATTCAAATCTGACTATCACACAGTTCTGACTTTATACCATACAATTCAAATCTGACTATCACACAGTTCTGACTTTATACCATACAATTCAAATCTGATTATCACACAATTCTGACTTTATACACACAGTTCTGACTTTAAACCATACAATTCAAATCTGATTATCACACAATTCTGACTTTATACCATACAATTTAAATCTGATTATCACACAATTCTGACTTTATACACACAATTCTGACTTTATACCATACAATTTAAATCTGATTATCACACAATTCTGACTTTATACACACAGTTCTGACTTTAAACCATACAATTCAAATCTGATTATCACACAATTCTGACTTTATACACACAATTCTGACTTTATACCATACAATTTAAATCTGATTATCACACAATTCTGACTTTATACACACAATTCTGACTTTATACCATACAATTTAAATCTGATTATCACACAATTCTGACTTTATACACACAATTCTGACTTTATACCATACAATTTAAATCTGATTATCACACAATTCTGACTTTATACACACAATTCTGACTTTATACCATACAATTTAAATCTGATTATCACACAATTCTGACTTTATACACACAATTCTGACTTTATACCATACAATTTAAATCTGATTATCACACAATTCTGACTTTATACACACAGTTCTGACTTTATACCATACAATTCAAATCTGATTATCACACAATTCTGACTTTATACCATACAATTTAAATCTGATTATCACACAATTCTGACTTTATACCATACAATTTAAATCTGATTATCACACAATTCTGACTTTATACACGCAATTCTGACTTTATACACAGTTCTGACTTTATACCATACAATTCAAATCTGACTATCACACAGTTCTGACTTTAAACCATACAATTCAAATCTGATTATCACACAATTCTGACTTTATACACACAGTTCTGACTTTATACACACAGTTCTGACTTTATACCATACAATTCAAATCTGACTATCACACAGTTCTGACTTTAAACCATACAATTCAAATCTGATTATCACACAATTCTGACTTTATACCATACAATTTAAATCTGATTATCACGCAATTCTGACTTTATACCATACAATTCAAATCTGATTATCACACAATTCTGACTTTATACCATACAATTTAAATCTGATTATCACGCAATTCTGACTTTATACACGCAGTTCTGACTTTATACCATACAATTCAAATCTGACTATCACACAATTCTGACTTTATACACACAGTTCTGACTTTATACACGCAGTTCTGACTTTAAACCATACAATTCAAATCTGACTATCACACAATTCTGACTTTATACACACAGTTCTGACTTTATACCATACAATTCAAATCTGACTATCACACAGTTCTGACTTTATACACACAGTTCTGACTTTAAACCATACAATTCAAATCTGACTATCACACAGTTCTGACTTTATACCATACAATTCAAATCTGATTATCACACAATTCTGACTTTATACACACAGTTCTGACTTTATACACACAGTTCTGACTTTATACACACAGTTCTGACTTTAAACCATACAAATCAAATCTGATTATCACACAATTCTGACTTTATACCATACAATTTAAATCTGATTATCACGCAATTCTGACTTTATACACACAATTCTGACTTTATACCATACAATTTAAATCTGATTATCACACAATTCTGACTTTATACACACAATTCTGACTTTATACCATACAATTTAAATCTGATTATCTCACAATTCTGACTTTATACACACAATTCTGACTTTATACACACAATTCTGACTTTATACACACAATTCTGACTTTATACCATACAATTTAAATCTGATTATCACACAATTCTGACTTTATACACACAATTCTGACTTTATACCATACAATTCAAATCTGATTATCACACAATTCTGACTTTATACACACAATTCTGACTTTATACCATACAATTTAAATCTGATTATCACACAATTCTGACTTTATACTGTGACGAGTCCACCCAGAGGAATCAGCGTCGCCCTGGCAACAACACACCTGCACATCATCACCATGGGCTGATCGGTCACAGCTGCACCCCATCAGCTCAGAGCTACAAAAGCAGCTACGGATGAGCAGACAGACAGACTCTGGTCTCGAGCTGAATGCACTGCTGGACTAACCTCTCTTTGTTGTTCTCCCCCAGAAAGCAGCGAGTGACCGACAGCCCACTTCACTGGAGCACGTTTGGACACCCACTTTCACTAGGATTGAGCACCACCACGGGACGAGGATTCACCAGCCACCACGCACCGGCTCACGAACTGTTTTCACCTTTTTCACTCACTGTAATTAAAATCCACCCTCCGGGGCCTTTTCACTCAACCTGCCTTGTCGTGTGATTCCTCACCCCGTGACATTGGTGGAGAATGCGGGCAGAAGCGTGAGGAATCACCGACAAGTTCACCGCACCCCAAAATCCTAATCTTCTCTGTTTGTTTTTTTTCTGCACGCCAGGACCCGGAAGTAGCGCGCTCGCTCCCCGAAGATGGAGGAAGTGCTACAGCGCCTCGCGGAGGTGAGCATCCGCCAGCAACAGATCGCGGAACATCTCGCCACCCGCCAGGGCAGGACGGAAGACGAACTCACTGCCATCCGTGCTGCCGCCGCCCAGCGCGTTCCGCTACCTGATCCGCGCGCCCAAGCCACCCGCCTACTGCCGAAGATGACGGCGGATGATGACGTGGAGGCTTTCCTACAGGTCTTCGAGACCACTGCCCGGAGCGAAGAGTGGCCAGAGGGCGATTGGGCACGCGCGCTGGCACCTTTGCTGACTGGAGAAGCCCAGCGGGCTTATTTTTCACTTCCCCGTGCGATCGCTGAGGATTATGATGAAGTCAAGCGGGAAATCCTGGCGAGGTTGGGGCTCTCATCTATCTGTGCCGCCCAACAGTTTCATGAATGGGAATTCAAGCCTCGTGTGCCAGCCCGTGCCCAAGCCGCCGACCTGAAACGCATCGCGCATCACTGGCTGATGGAAGGAAGTCCCACGGCAGCTCAGGTAGCGGAACGGGTGGTGGTCGATCGCCTCCTCCGTGCTCTTCCCCGTTCCATCCGGCAGGCGGTCGGAATGAAAAACCCGGCCACCACCGCGGACCTCGTGGAGGCGATCGAGCTGGCGGATGCCATCCACCACCGTGAGGCAGGGGAGCGAGCGTTGCCGTTCCCCAGGAGGGTGGTCCAGGAGCGACGGCCGTTCGAGGGCACCTCGCGACCAGTAGGCAGGCCGACGGTTCCCCCGCCGCGAGACGAGCCCATGCCCAGCGCCGAACCCATGCCGCCTCCGCGTGCGTGGCTGGCAGGCTGCATCGTCCACCAGCGGATGCCATCGGGAGCCCCGGAAGCAGACGTGGTGATCGAGGGAAGACACTTCCGAGCCCTGCTGGACTCTGGCAGTACGGTCACCCTTCTCCAGTCACGAGTGTGTGGGCCCCGAAGAGGCGAGAAGAGTTTCCTCCCCATTACGTGTGTGCATGGAGACACTCGCCAAGTGCCAGCCCGTCGAGTCACCATCTCGTCGCCCCAAGGGACCTGGCCGGTGGAAGTCGGCCTGGTAGAGGACCTTCCGGTGGCCGTACTGCTGGGGAGAGACTGGCCGGGCTTCGATGCCCTGCTCGCCGCCGCCACTCAGCCTGTCAGCCAGGAGGGGAACCGTCGAAGACGGAGACGGCCGCGAGGACCCCGCCGCCGACCGGCGCTGCTAGCCTCCGACAGCGGGAGAGATGGTGAGTCCCCCTCCCAATCTACTAATCCGTTCTTTGATGTGTATCAGCAGGCTGCCGGAGGGGGCTCATTCGCCAAGGAACAACGGGAGGACGATCGCCTGAAGCACTGCTGGTCCCAAGTGCGGACCCTCGACGGGAAAGATGTCCTCCCACGGCCCCATCCTCTCCCGCATTTTGTCGTTGAGAAGGGCCTGCTATACTGTGTCGCACAGCGGAGGGGGGAGGAGAAAAAATTATTAGTTGTTCCTCGGACCAAGACCGAAACCATCCTGGAGTTGGCGCACTCCCATCCGATGGCAGGTCACCTCGGGGCAGCTAACACCACGCAGCGTATCCGCGACCGGTTCCACTGGCCGGGACTGGAGGCCGAGGTGAAGGGGTTCTGCCAGGCCTGTCCGACCTGCCAAGTGACGTCGCCCAGGACTCCTCCCCCCAGCCCACTCATTCCGCTGCCCATCATCGAGGTGCCCTTCGAACGGATTGGGATGGACATAGTGGGGCCGTTGCCGAAGTCTGCCCGTGGCCACGAACACATCCTGGTCATCGTCGACTATGCCACCCGGTACCCCGAAGCGATTCCCCTCCGCAAGGCCACCGCGAAGAACATCGCCCAGGAGTTGTTTCTGCTGGCCAGCCGGGTTGGCATACCAGCGGAGATACTGACTGACCAGGGTACCCCGTTCATGTCCCGGCTAATGGCGGATCTCTGCAGGCTGCTGCGGGTGAAGCAGTTGAGGACCACAGTCTACCACCCACAGACGGACGGGCTGGTAGAAAGGTTCAACCAGACCCTCAAGCAGATGCTGAGACGCGTGGCGGCGGAGGATAAGCGGGATTGGGACCTCATGATCCCTTATGTGCTCTTCGGGATCCGCGAAGTACCCCAGGCCTCAACTGGCTTCACCCCCTTCGAGCTTCTCTTCGGACGCCAACCACGAGGGCTCCTGGACATCGCCCGAGAAGCTTGGGAGCAGCAGCCTGCCCCTCATCGCACCCTCATCGAGCACGTCCGCCAGATGAGGGACCGGATAGACCGGGTGATGCCATTAGTCCGGGAACACCTCAGCAAGGCTCAACAGGCGCAGCAACGCCGGTACGACCGGGCAGCACAACCACGGGAGTTCCAGCCGGGAGACCGCGTCATGGTCCTGGTCCCCAGCTCTGCCTGCAAGTTCCTGGCCACCTGGAAAGGACCCTATACCGTGATTGAAAGGATTGGGCCAGTCACCTATCGTCTGAGGCAGCCGGGTCGGCGGCAGGCAGAGCAACTCTACCACATAAACCTCCTGAAGAAATGGGTGGGGACCCGGGACCAGGTAGCGGCCTTGTGTATCACCGATCCCGTGGTTGTAGACGTCAACCCCCATCTTTCGGCTGCCCAGAAGGCGGAGCTGCAACACCTGGTCAGTCAGTTCCAGGATGTGTTCTCGACCCAGCCCGGGCAGACCAATGTGGTACAGCACGACGTCCGAACCTCGCCAGGAGTCATCGTCCGGCAACGGCCCTACCGTGTCCCGGAGGCTCGTCGGCAGGCTATTGAGGAAGAGATCCAACAGATGCTGAAGTTGGGGGTAATCGAACCATCCCGGAGCCCGTGGTCCAGCCCCATCGTGATGGTCCCAAAGCCGGATGGCACCCTCCGCTTCTGCAACGACTTCCGACGCCTGAACGAAGTCTCCGAATTCGACGGGTACCCCATGCCTCGGGTCGACGAGCTGCTGGACCGATTGGGAAGGGCCCGGTACATCAGCACCTTGGACCTCACCAAAGGCTATTGGCAGGTACCACTCTCAGAATCCGCTAAACCCAAGACTGCTTTTTCTACCCCCAGTGGCCACTGGCAGTACCGGACCCTTCCCTTCGGCCTGCACGGGGCCCCAGCGACCTTCCAGCGGATGATGGACATCATCTTGCGGCCCCACCAGGCCTACGCGGCGGCCTACATAGATGATGTCGTCATCCACTCCGAGGCATGGGAAGACCACCTGGAACGTCTGCGGAGGGTGCTTTCGGAGCTCCGGCGGGCTGGACTCACTGCCAACCCCCGCAAATGTCACCTCGCCCTCTCCGAGGCCAAGTACCTGGGTTTCCGAGTCGGAAGGGGCCTCATCCAGCCCCAGGAGAAGAAAGTCGAGGCCATCCACTCCGCCCCAAGACCGCAGACGAAGACCCAGGTACGGGCCTTTTTGGGGTTGGCAGGGTATTACCGATGTTTTATCCCCAACTTCTCCTCTCTAGCCGCCCCCCTGACAGACCTGACCAGGAAGGGGCAGCCGGAGAAAGTCTGCTGGACCCCAGCCCTCGAAGAGGCTTTCGCCCGGGTCAAGACAGCCCTGACGTCGTCGCCGGTACTCCGCGCTCCAGACTTCGGTTGCCCCTTCCTGCTGCAGACGGATGCTTCCGACACAGGACTGGGAGCCGTCCTGTCCCAAATCCAGGAAGGCGAGGAGCATCCGATCGTCTACATCAGCAGGAAGCTGTCCCCGGCTGAGACGAGGTACGCCGCCGTCGAGAGGGAGGCCCTGGCCATCAAGTGGGCAGTCCTGGAGCTGAGGTACTATCTACTAGGCCGCAAGTTCACCCTGGTCACCGACCATGCGCCCCTACAGTGGATGGCCCGCGCCAAGGACACCAACGCCAGGGTGACTCGCTGGTTCCTAGCGCTCCAGGACTTCCACTTTGAGGTACGTCATCGGGCCGGGGCCGCCAACGCAAACGCCGACGGCCTCTCAAGGATATGGACAGCTTATGCAGGTCTGTCAGGGGTCATTCCCCACCCTCCCTTTGTTTCACCCCTACTGTCTCCATATGTTCGCAGGACCAGGACAACGCTTAGGGGGGGGGGGAATGTGACGAGTCCACCCAGAGGAATCAGCGTCGCCCTGGCAACAACACACCTGCACATCATCACCATGGGCTGATCGGTCACAGCTGCACCCCATCAGCTCAGAGCTACAAAAGCAGCTACGGATGAGCAGACAGACAGACTCTGGTCTCGAGCTGAATGCACTGCTGGACTAACCTCTCTTTGTTGTTCTCCCCCAGAAAGCAGCGAGTGACCGACAGCCCACTTCACTGGAGCACGTTTGGACACCCACTTTCACTAGGATTGAGCACCACCACGGGACGAGGATTCACCAGCCACCACGCACCGGCTCACGAACTGTTTTCACCTTTTTCACTCACTGTAATTAAAATCCACCCTCCGGGGCCTTTTCACTCAACCTGCCTTGTCGTGTGATTCCTCACCCCGTGACAATACCATACAATTTAAATCTGATTATCACACAATTCTGACTTTATACACGCAATTCTGACTTTATACACAGTTCTGACTTTATACCATACAATTTAAATCTGATTATCACACAATTCTGACTTTATACACGCAATTCTGACTTTATACACAGTTCTGACTTTATACCATACAATTCAAATCTGATTATCACACAATTCTGACTTTATACACGCAATTCTGACTTTATACACAGTTCTGACTTTATACCATACAATTCAAATCTGACTATCACACAATTCTGACTTTATATCACACTTCTGATTTTATATCACATAATTCAATTCTGACTATCATACAATTCTGATTTTATACACACAATTCTGACTTTTAAAAATTAAATTAAATAAAAAAATTTTTTTTTTTAAATCTACATTTTTTTAAAGTACCATGAAACAGTAAACCAGCATCTCAATACAAAACATTTATTCACTTCAAAATGACAATGCAACAGTGCAAAACACAGTAGCTTATTTTTTCACTTTTACATAAAGCTGACTTCAAGTTAAAAAAAAAACGCTATGTACTACAAGAGGTAGCAACAGTATTTCATTTTTGTATAACAGTTTTTTCAATGATCATTGGTCTGTTTAACCCACTGAGAACAGTAATTCACTCATCTCATTAAAACAATGTTTCGAACAATGTTAAAAACATCAAATTCAAATACATCATAATTATTACATCAGCTGATAAAAAAATAATCACTGAGAAAAGAGAACACCAATTTAAAGGGTTAGTTCACCCCAAAATGTAAATTCTGTCATTAATTATTCACCATCATGTCGTTCCAAACCTTCGTTCATCTTCAGACACAAATGAAGATATTTTTGATGAAATCCCAGAGCTCTCTGATCCCTCCATAGACAATGTGATGAACACTTTCAAGGCCCTAAAGTATAGGAAAGACATAATTAAAATAGTCCATGTGACTCCAGTGCTTCAAACTTAATGTTATGAAGCCACAAGAATATTTTTTGTGCGCAAAAACAAACAAAAATAACGACTTTATTCAGCAATTTAGCTTTAGCCTGTTAGCGTTAGCCAAGCCGTGTAATTCAAGGCAAATTGAAGTATTTATCAATACCAACATTTAGCTTTATCCTTGCTATATTTAAAGCATCAAACCATTGAACAGTTCATATTTAATGTCATTCTTACCTTTTTTAGTGTCGTTGGGTTGCCAGCAGTGCAAATTCAGTCCTGTCACCCAACAAAATGGCATCTTTTGTGTTTTTGCAACAGCCAAATCTACTTGTTTAGACTTTTAAATAAATTTGACTTAAAAAGTATCTCGAAAAGGCACACATCTAAAAAGCCTATAGTAAACATTACTCAAGATAATACACACCGTTTAATTGTAAAAAAAAACATGTGTATATTAAAAAACAATTATATTAAATAAGTTACTCAAAATATTAAGTAAAGTACCAAACATAGATTTATTTGTTGAAAATATAGAATTTATTTTTGTTACAATTACAACCCCACAGAGTAATTTTTCCCAGTGTGGATCTGTAGTTCCCAGCATGCTTTGCAAGGGACTGCATTAGGAGAGTAAATTTAGGGATTAAAGTGTTATTTTATGTTTTTCAGTAAAGGGAAAGATGCTGTTAGTTTATGTTAGTGTTATGTGCAGTCATGTTGGACATTTAGAGGAGTTTCTGTAATTTTGTGGTTACCATTATGCAGAAGAGTGGTGCCTGTGTTTAGGCTGTGGCCACTCATACACTCATTTATTGGATGGACTTCCTGTTGTCAATTAATTTATCTTTGAATTTTATCGATGATTAGATCATTTCTTGACATTTTTGAATAAATGTGTTCACTTAACATAATAAACTTTTATAAATTTAACATAACATTATTAAGTAAACTGCACATATAAATATTATGTAACAGTGACAAATTCAAATGGTTTGTATTTACTTAAAGAAATTTAGTTAGTTTGACTTGCCTTTCTTTTGTTCATATAACTAAATTGTTATTTGTAAAAATGACTTAATATAGTTGTGTGGAACCACTTGACGCTAGCCTGGTCTTACCAGACTCTCGTACATTTCATTTGTACAGAGTCTGGCCACTCTCAATTGACAAGCGTTTACTTTGTTGAAGTTTAAAACTATTGGATCTGCCAAGAGTCACTCTGGATCTGCCATAACCAATCGCTAACGTTTGGTCGTGACGTATGTCACGAGCCGTTCGCCTTTGATTCTCACATTAACTGTGCAAACCACCTCAGTGTCAGTGATAAAACCTTGTGCATTCGGATTGTGATTTATTCACGGTGGAGTTTTGTGATCGGAACGCGCTGCTCTCGTGGTGCATATCGCGTGCAATCATAACATGATTGTATGCTGTAAATAAAATGTCATATGCTTGGTATGATAAGAATAAATGCTGCCGTAAATAACAGCTCAATTCAAATGTTTACGTGCTTTTCTTCTTTTATTTTTTGAGCGGTGATGAAATATTTTGCTCTTGTAAACACTTGCCAGCATTTAAAGAAATACAAGTCTAGAAATGCAAATTACAGCACACGCAACCGTACGGTGCTCTGCAGGGGTCAAAAAGGATATAAACAGTGAATTTTGAAGTGATATATTCTTCAAAACTCAGAGATGTGGATTCAGAGAGCAATTACATTACCACACGACCTTGGTGTTTGTCAAAAGCAGTCGGTAATTCAGCCTGGGTTTTTTCGCGTGTGGCGGGAAACGGACGGCTTCAGCCAACCCCTTCACCACTAACGGAGCGAGCTGAAAAAGACTTTTACCGGACCACAACATCATGGCCACCAACAAAACTCAGCAGTGATTGTTCTTGCTCCATGTAACAGAGTTCGTTTGTTCAGGGAAGAAGGAGGTGGGAACCGGCGAGCGTTTAACAACTTTTAATCAAATAATAAACACAAAACGAAAGTAAAAGCGGCAGCCCCTCAGCGGCAGCCAGGTCCTCTCTCATCTTTCACCGGTGTCGCTCGTCCTTATATGCCTCCGTGCTCCCTCATGAGAGGACTTGAGACCGATGTGTCTCATTCTCAATCACGCACACCGATCTCTCTCGCTCACTCGCTCGCTCGTCCACCTCGCCACACTCCGGCTTTAACTTCTGGACATTCGTCAGCGGTGCCACACACTCGCATCTTTCACCGCCGCCATTACTGAACTACAACTCAAACTAGCGCACAACATCAACGTCTTCGCTCTCAGCCACTCCCTCTGTTCGCTGATTGGACCGGTAAAAAAATGTTCGGCCGAAAACCTAAGCATATACAGCAGTACCAGACGTAGTACTGAAGGAAAATGAAAATTGAGCGGAAGTACGTAGGAGGGCGGAGCCAGGCTAACTTGACGCAGCTTTTTAAAGTAAATTCAACAAATTATTTTTTTGAGTGTGTGCTATGCCGTATGCTCTGGTCAAGCTCAGAGGCTTAAAATGATCAGTTTTTACTTTGTTAAAGCTGCAGTCCGTAACTTTTTTTGGGGTTAAAAATGATTCAAATCCATTTTTGAGCAAGTACAAAACCAGCCAGTGTTCAAAACTATCTCCTTACCTTAACCCGATCCACAACGCTTGTAATAATGTGTTATCATTTGAGTGGGACTGGTAGCTTTCTGCGGAAAATTTCGTCTTTGCATCCTCACGTCACGTTTGTATACATAAAGAAGGAGTCCTGCTAGTAGGCTGTCGCATGTGAGGATGCTGCAGGTGGCGGATCATTTATAGCCTTTTCTCACAGCAGCTGGAATAATTAAACTTATCATTTTAATGGTATTGTAATTGTAACGGATTGTAATCCAGAAAGGTCCAAACGACATCATCAGTGACTACTGGAGATTCACCCGCAGTCAAAAGCAAAAGATCAGACTGGACAGAAATTGAAATCTACAGGTAACACTAATACACACTAAGTACACATAGTCACGCAATGCTGGTGTTGTTAACATTAACAATTTGAGAACAAAGTATAACAATTATAATAATTTGCACGGTTTGATGTTATATGAGCTAAGCGGCCATTAGATTTGATCACCATTTGTAGCGCGATTTATTGTAATGCCCTTTTTTTCTCAGTTGGTGGCAGACATGTTACTTGTTCAGATGTCATACTCCAGTACGTAGAATCTGTGATTCCGAAGTACTGTATCCACACCAAGCCTGCCACACTCGTGTTAAAAACTGAAGCCGATGCGTCTCGATCGCCCCCAGGTGGTTGGTCCCAGTATAGCTCATAACCCCCGCCCCTCTGTGGATTCTAATGGACGCGAGACAAACTAAACAATCAAATTACACTTCAGATAATTGTTTCCCAAAGATGGTTTCTGTCATTTTAGGAAGTTTTTATCACGATAATTTCATTTTAAGTGTTCGTTAAAAAAAAAGAAAAAAGTTTTTTTTGAACGCGTTTGTGTAAGAAAAATATCCATATTTAAAACTTTATCAAGTAAACTTTCGGCCCACCGCCTTCTGTGGAAAAGTGTTGAATGTTGAAAGTGAAACTCAAGATGCGTACGTGACGTCATGACGAGCCTACCTGGTCGCGTTAGTCTTTCGATCGGCAGGGGAACTTTCAACAATTTTTCCATAAATTGAACAGGGAAGGCGGTCAGCCAAAAGTTTACATTTACATTTATGCATTTGGCAGACGCTTTTATCCAAAGCGACTTACATTGCATTCAAGATACACATTTTACATTTTGTCAGTTCTTGCTTTCCCTGGGAATCGAACCCATGACCTTGGCGTTGCTAGCGCCATGCTCTACTGTTTGAGCTACAGGAAAGCTACTTGATAAAGTTTTAAATATGGATATTTTTCTTACACAAACGCATCGATTCGCTTCAGAAGGCCTTTATTAACACCCCGGAGCCGTGTGGAGCAGTTATATGATGGGCAGATGCACTTTTTATGCATAGTTTTTACTTCAAAAACAGAACAACTATTAATCCAATTCTAATGCTTGGATTAGCCTGGACTTTTGTAATATAACTCCGATTTTATTCGTCTGAAAGAAGAATGTCATATACACCAGGATGACTTGAGGGTGAGTAAATTATGGGCTAATTTTCATTTTTGGGTGAACTAACCCTTTAAGGAACTGGCTGTTGTTAGTTAAAGGGATTTTATGAAAAGATTAGCATATAGCAGTGATATCAAGGACACACATGCAGGGAAAAAACTAATTGATAGAACATTAAAACAACATTATCAAAGTTATGTTTAAAACACTTCATTTAGAGAAAGAAAAACAAGAAAGATTCACTGTTCACTTAAAGCCGCAATATGTAATTGTTCACCGCTAGAGGTCACTTATTCAAAACAAAGGTGTAGCTTGATGACGCCTTGATTTCGAGGGGCTTTTATTATGCCTCAGACGACGCTTCCGCTTCTTCCGCTCATGTGTATGTGGGGTTACACAGCGCTGTTTTATCATATTAGATACATTTGAGTGTGTTGAAAGTTATGTTATATTGCTGTTCTGTGCGTTCGCTCGCCGGCTACTATGAGACACTTGTTCACACTGCAGTAAGAGATCGATATTAGGCATGGTAAAACATGGGACTCACGGTAAATCAAGAAAACAATAAGACTGTGTTGAGCTGTATAACAATGATTAGTTTTCTGTGAATGATGAATGTATCCAAACCGTTGCTCAGCTGTCTAATAAAACACATAATATATTAAAGTGTCTGTGGTGTTTCCACGGTTTCTACAAAATAAAATCGGAAACCGAGGGTAATGTGGGAATGATGCCATTGATAGGCAACGCACGGACACAGCCAGTGTCCTGGTTAAAAATGCTTTTTTCTCTGGATTTAAACATTCTTGGAAACATTTGGAATAAGTCAACAAAGTATATAACATTGTTCCAGCGGTTTTTGGATACTTTAATCCAAAAATCTTACATATTTTGCCTCTAATTGTCATTTTATGATATAGAGAAGTCACTAATATGATTTCCATTTCAAATGAAATACTTTTTTTAAACGTACTGCATACAAATGAACCAATTTAGGACGTTTGCTGTTTACTGAGAGGTTTGTATTCCTGCTCCTCTTCTATCATTACGGAGGCCTTTTATCCTCGAGCTGCCAATAGGAATCAGTTACTACAGTCTACAGATAGTTGCTTTGGATTAAATGTCTGACAAATGCCACATTTTTGCATACTTATCCTTTTGACTGCCTTCTCTCTGCAGAAGCTGATGGGATGAAGCGAGATTCAATCCAAACCTTTCCATTTGATTCCACATCAAACATATTTAAGCCGTGTCCTGAACCAAACTCTCAAACTTCTACTCTAGTCTGGATTATCCTGAAGTGACCTGAAACAGAGTAAACTTCTCGTATATTAATGAATTTACGTAACAGCAATAAACTATTAATCTCTTCTTTGGTGATTGATGATGGAGAGTATTAGACTGATGGAAAAGTTCAGATTATATATTCAGAGATCAGAAAGATATTTATACAGCAAGAACTTAATACTTTTATTGAGCAAGGACTCATTCAATTGTTTAAAAGTGACAGAAAAGAAAAGAAAATGTATCACAGTTTCTGTTTTCAACACTGATAATAATCAGAAATGTTTCTTGAGCATCAATCATCATATTAGTATGATTTCTGAAGAATCATGTGTTATTTAAATTGCAAAAATATTTCTGTTTTTACTGTATTTATTTTAGTGTATTTTGTATGTGTGTGTGTGTGTGTGTTTGTTTTTGTGATTTATGAGGACAAATTTGTATAATGACATGGCTATAACACTGGTATTACGACGTAAACATGAAATATGAGGACATTTTATATGTCCTCACATTTAAAATAGTTCTAAAAACATACTAAACAATGTTTTATTAAAAATGCAGAATGCTTCCTGTGATGGGTAGGTTTAGGGGTAGGGGTTGTGTGTGTGTGTGTGTGTGTGTGTGTGTGTGTGTGTGTGTGAAACAAAGGTGAGTAAATACCAGTGACAGAATTTAAATTGAGTGAACTATTCCTTGAAAGTTTATTGTCAATATCTTTTGTTCTGTGTCCAATAATCTCTCTTCTGCTCTCTCGCTCTCTCTCTCTCTCTCTCTCTCTCTCTCTCTCTCTCTCTCTCTCTCTCTCTCTCTCTCTCTCTCTCTCTCTCTCTCTCTCTCTCTCACACACACACACACACACACACACACACAAAGCAGGTTGAACTCAATATTGAGTGTTTTCCTGGTCAATCCCTCACAGTCAGCAGTGTAAACGGTGCCACGGGCAGAGAATTGAGCTACATCTCACTGTCAAATCGTAACAGCTCTTTCTCTCTTTCTTTCTGTGAGGAAAAGAGTTAGTTAGTAATCAATACAAACGCTTCAATGCCAATCAATGCATTCAAAGAAAACAAATAAACAAAAAAAAACGAATTATTCATTCTGACTCACTCCCTCTGAAACAAAAACAGGCCAATTTTATATATATATATATATAACCAAGCCTGTTACAAATCTGCTGGGACCAATCACAAACTGGCTTATCCACCCATACCCCTTTTCCACCAGAATGAACCGGGTGCTAGTTCAGTGCTAGTGCCAGTTCGGAGTTGGTTCGACTGACGAGCCTTCTAAGAACCAGTTTCAAGTGATTCAAAAGCATAAGGAGCCATATGCTCTCTCAGCACCAGCATTGCCTTGGTGGAAAAGGGGTACTAGTGGGCTATTGGCGGGTTTAAACGATGACGATAGAGAAGCGACGGCAAGCAGCTTTTTGTTTACATTCAACATGGCGGCCACCGAAGCGCAGCAACCCACTGATGCCGCTGTCGCAGCTGTTTTAAAAGATTTCAAAGGCAAGTTTTCTTTGAAAACAGAACAGAAACTTGTCCTGGAACAATTCCTACAAAAGAAAAACCGCTGATCAATGCTATAAACCAACATGTTTGTTGAAACATTTCCTGCCTGGAGTTTTCGCGTCGCTCTGCAAAGTATATCACCCATACCCCTTTTCCACCAAGGCAGTTTGTGTGCTGGTTCGGAGCCAGAGCCTAGTTTCAAATCGGTTCTTTGTCTTTCCACACCCAAAGCACCAGTTCTGAACCAGGAAAAGTGGTTCTTAAGTAGCACCAAATCATTGCTGGTCTAGAAGTAAGAACCGCTTGCGTCAGGGGCTGGGGGCGGGGTTACCGTGACCTACAAGATGAACACAAACTTGTGACCACCATTTTTGAAATAGCAGCTAACCGAGCAAATAGCTGCTCGATTGTAATCTCCGTCTATACAAATCACGGTGAGCTGCACGAATGCGTTGGATTTTGATGCCGATGTAGGAGCGCAAAGTAACACAATGTTCACCATTGTTGATGGAAGGCTTGTTCGAGATGCACCAGCGCTGCGCAGACCGATCGCCGTATGACACCAAAGTACAACGAGAGCAGACGACTCCTTATGCTTTTGAATCGCTCATGCAGTGTTTTGATATCATACGCGGATCGGTCTGCGCAGCAAAGGTGTGTCTCAGTGTTTGTGTTTGACCTGGCTCTGTGGTGGCTCTCTAGCATGTGAAAAGGCAAACCGGTTCTTAGAAGGCTCATCAGTCGAACCAACCCCGAACTGGCCCTGAACTAGCACCCGGTTCATTCTGGTGGAAAAGGGGTACCCGATCGTTGGTCTGATTGGTTGAAGGACTATCCAATTGCGTACAGAGTCATTTGAACTATGCCCGTTGATCAATACAGAGCAGACTCCCCAGACTAATGTTCAATCTTAAAAGATTGAGCTTGGTCTGGTGATAGCCAAACAATACATGTCATGCTTTTGTTTCTGTTTACTATGCAGACTCATGTTTATAAAAAAAAAAAAAAAAAATGTTTTTGCTATGCAATGTGAATATTGTCAGCTCTTATGACAAATTGCTTGTGATGTTTCTCATTTCTCAACTGTTTCAAAAGTTGCTTTGGATAAAAGAATCTGCTAAATTAATAAACACAAATGTCTAAATATCACTGAACATTTTCTCATTATTTTCTCACCCTCCCTCATGCCATTCCAGGTGACTTTCTTTATTCAGATGAACGCAAAATGAATAATCCTCTGTGAGTGTATATATATTGTAATTGAAAAGGCGCCAGAAAATTAAAGCTATTCCTTTAATGTCACCATGAAACTGAAGTTGTGCTAGTCTTTTTTTCCCTATTGTGACGCATATCAGAGTGAAATGCTTCTAGAACAAGAACAAATGTAGGGCGGGGCTTGATTTTGTCTGAGGGGAATTGATTGGATGGTTGTGGTTTGCTATTGGTGGATCTCATGTGAGTGACAGGTTGCCCCGCCCTCGACATCAGAGAAGAGAAGCTGCAAGAGGAGGGGAAGTTATTCTGATTCAATATTACGAGGCACGATAATGATGTGTACGGATAAATTATTTAAAATAAACCCTGCAACAGAAATATGCTAAAAGACAGTAATGTTCAATAAATAAATACATTAAATTAATAATAATGATTTAGAAGAAACACTTTTTTCTGCCAAGTACTTCATTAGCCTAAATGTTTAGTTTCCAAACAACTTCGACACTCGAATGCGTTGTGCATTTAGTCACGTTCATCGACAAAGCGCAGCTCATCTAATTAAATAATTAGAGAACTACTCAGAACTATAGATGTTTATTATCAAAACCCTGGTGTTTTATAGTATTATTTTATGTTGTTTTAAATCGTTTTATATTATATATTTTATTGTGTTGCAATTGGCCAGCTTTGCCGTGTTAAATGTGCTATATAAGAATGTTATTATACTTACTATTCACAATCTGATGTGTTTTGTGGAGATATAACCATCAAGTAATTCTTCTCCATTAAACTTCTCCGCTGCTCACACAACGACAGTTATTCTGTTTTTGTTTACTCTTTAAAATGTATTTTTAGCACCTCAAATAGAGAGAGGGAGATGAACGGAGATGTCAAAACCACATGAAGAGCTTATGTGACGTGGCATCCGATCGGCAGATGGTTGTGAGACACATGAGAACATCCATGTTCTGATGGGAACAGCTGCCCTCCACTAAATTCAGCCCAAATCTGTTTAGCGACAACAGCTAAAATGAGCCCAAACTAACAACTTTTAGGTTAATGTTTTTAGGATAAAAGACAGACATAACCCCATGAAGATTACACAGAGACAGAGGCACAGCTGTTTTAAATGCTGTATTAATAATGCAACCATACTTGCATCCATGGGATTAATTATAAATGCAAAATGCGACCGGATAAAATGACTTGAGTGGAACATTGCTGCAATATTAGATCATTTTGTGAAGAAAAGAAAAACACATTATGCAGAATATTTCATTTATCCGGTCAGATTGAAGGGAAGGTTAATAGTGATTCTGCTACAACTCTGCTCAGCTTTCTTGTCCGCAGGGATGAGATACAGGACTTGTTTTATACTCCTATCTCTCCCGATATCTTACCCACTGTAAACCGGATGAGCGGCATAAGGCAAAAGGCAAACTGTGTTATTTCTGTTTCTCATTGGGCCGCAGATGTCAGATCACTCAAGGTAAGCCAGCCCGGCTTCAAGCATTGTTAAATATTTCACATCAGTGAAAAACCTTGACTGATGCAGGCTGGGAAACATTCTCATCTCATGATGTCAATGAGGTGCATTAAACAAAAACATTAACCTGGCTGTCTAAATCATGACATGCAGTACAACTGAGTTACACTGTTTTTAAATAAAGCTAAGCGCATTGATTTCTACACTCTAAAAAAAAAAAAGGTTCTATATGGCACCAAAAATGGTTCTTGGCTCGTAATCATAGGGGAACCTTTTTAAGTGCTATATTGCACCAATTTTGGTGCTTCAGTGGTTCTTCAGTGGTTCTTCAGAGGTTCTTCACCGGTTCTTTGACTAAGGTGCTATATAGCACAGCTAACTATGGTGCTATATAGCACCGCTACCATATACAGAACATGTTAAGATATGGTGCTATATAGCACCAAAAGTGGTTCCTCTATGATTACGACGAAGAACCATTTTTGGTGCCATATGGAACCTTTTTTTTTTAGAGTGTAGTCTTCTCATCAGGTGGAACATATCTATGAATTTGCTATGGACTATATAAGATAAACTCAGCTCTTAATGGCACATACATCAAAACAAACTGAATGTCCATGTCAGTCAGATGGTCTCTTTCTATTTAACGGAGCGGCTTTCCCAGATTTAACTAACTTATGGGGACAGTTTTGTAAACTCAGTTTAAAGTTCATAATGCTTTTGCTTTTTACACGACCACTTAGAAGGTTTTAAAGTGCCCCTATTATGTTTTTTTTTCAGATATGACCCTTCATGTAGTGTAGAGCCGTTTGTGAATGTAAAAGCTCTGCAAAGTATCAAAGTGCAGATAAATTGAATTATTGTCTTCTAAAAGAAAGAAGTGATTCTGAACTGAAACGAGCCGTCAGTAATTTCAGTCTCACTTCCTGCTGAACCTGCTTAGGTTTTTAAGTAATTTGCATAATGCCAGTCCATTGGCGGACGGCAAACAGCGTCCACTTTGCCCCGCCCTCAAACACTGTAGTTGTAGCTGAGACTGGAAGAGTTTGGTTCATGTTGTTCATGTGGAGAAGACGCTGTTTTCTAGCCTGGCTCCGCCCTCCTACGTACTTCCGCTCAATTTTCATGTTCCTTCAGTACTCCGTCTGGGACTGCGGTATATTCTTAGGTTTTCTCCAAACAAATTTTTACCGGTCCAATCAGCGAACAGAGGGAGTGGCTGAGAACGATGACTTTGATGTTGTGCACTAGTTTGAGTTCTTGCTGTCCGTCTCCCACCACCTGCGTAAAATTCCCCGGCCGAATTACCTACTGTTTTAGACAAACACCAAGGTCGTGTGGTAATCTAATTGCTCTCTGAATCCACATCTCTGAATTTTCAAGAATATATCACTTCAAAATTCACTGTTTATATCCTTTTTGACCCCTGCAGAGCACCGTACGGTTGCACTTCGCTGTAATTTGGATGCATTTCTAGACTTGTTTTTCTTTAAATGCTGGCAAGTATTTTCAAGAGCAATATATTTCATCACCGCTCAAAAAATAAAAAGAAGAAAAGCGCATAAACATTTGAATTGGGCCGTTATTTACGGCAGCATTTATTCTTATCATACCAAGCATCAACATTTTATTTACAGCATACAATCATGTTATGGACCACGTGAGCAGCGCGTTCCCGATCACAAAACTCTCCCCTCCACCGTGAATAAATCACAATCCGAATTCTGCACAGTTATTTTTACGGATTTCCACGTGAGAAACAGAGACGAACCGAACGGCGCATGACATACGTCACGACCAAACGTGAGCGATTGGTTATGGCAGATCCAGAGTGGTTCTGGGCAGATCCAATAGTTTTAAACTTCAACAGAGAACCCGCCTTCAAGGAAGTAAACACTTGTCAATGGAGAGTGGCCAGTACAAATGAAATGTACGAGAGTCTGGTAAGACCAGGCAAGGTGTTTTCTGCTGCTAAAGCAAATCCACTTTGATGAGATTGATGCGGTAAAACTGACGCCGTCATTACTGTTCGTATCACTGTGTATCAAGAGCTGAGATTCAGATATGATAATGAGTAGAGGTCGACCGATACTGGATTTTACAGATACCGATAACAAGGTTGGACCGCACTTGCCGATAACTGATTAAAAGGCCGATAGTTTTTAAAATGGATACTGGATAATGAAAAAACACGTAATGCACACACACACAAAAAAACATAACACTCTAAGTAAAACAGTGCTGAACCTTATTACAAGAAATTTAACAAAAAACAGTACTGAACAATGAAAATGTGCTCAATTACATATGTAAATATGAATATATTAAAATGAGAAGTTCTAACAGAAAAAATTCTAAAGAAAATCATTTAAACTAAAACAATATTATAAATAAATGTTTCTTTAAATATAACCTAGAAACATGTATGTAAATGTCATCAGTAACAGACTGCAAGTCCCATTTGTTAACAAGGATGTATTATCTTATTTAGCTAGCTTACATGAACTAAATGCATTATGCAATATACATTTTACAGCATGTATTAATATTTGAGCAATACAATTGTACCTTGATCATTCATGTTAGTTCATAGTGCATTAGCTAAGGTTAACAGATAAAACTAACAATGAATAATACCTCTACAGCATTTATTAACCCTAATGTTACAAATGGAATATTAGCCTATTATATTATATTTGATTATCTAACCAAAACAAAATTTGTATTGAAATCAAATGCGTTTTTGATTTGTTTATATTTCTGTCGGCTACATGACGATACAGTTCGCTTTCTCACATCACTAGTTGTTACATTGTTTTACCTGCTTGAGGTACTGCTAATTTTAGCATCCTCTCAGTCTTGATGACAACATACAGTGTGGCAAAAAATTATTTAGTCAGCCACCAATTGTGCAAGTTCTCCCACTTAAAAAGAGACCTGTAATTTTCATCATAGGTACACTTCAACTATGAGAGACAGAATGAGAAAAAAATTATAATTTATTTGCAAATTATAGTGGAAAATAAGTATTTGGTCACCAACCAAAAAGCAAGATTTCTGGCTTTCACAGACCTGTAACTTCTTTTTTAAGAGGCACCTCTGTCCTGTATTAATGGCACCTGTTTGAACTCATTATCAGTATAAAAGACACTTGTCCACAACCTCAAACAGTCAGACTCCAAACTCCACTATGGCCAAGACCAAAGAGCTGTCAAAGGACACCAGAAACAAAATTGTAGACCTGCACCGAGACTGAATCTGCAATAGGTAAGCAGCTTGGTGTGAAGAAATCAACTGTGGGAGCAATTATTAGAAAATGGAAGACATACAAGACCACTGATAATCTCCCTCGATCTGGGGCTCCACGCAATATCTCACCCCGTGGGGTCAAAATGATCACAAGAACGGTGAGCAAAAATCCCAGAACCACACGGGGGGACCTAGTGAATGACCTGCAGAGAGCTGGGACCAAAGTAACAAAGGCTACCATCAGTAACATGCTGCTGCAAGGTTGTTGATGAATGGTGGGGAAAAGGACCATGTTACTCCTTTATTAGCATCTCTAGGTTGGCTACCAATATATTTTAGGAAACAGTACAAGATTTTGGTTTATGTTTTTAAAGCACTTCATGGAATGGCGCCAGAATACTTAGCTGAGCTTATTAATCCCTACAGTGCAGGCGTAAGTCTAAGGTCAGCAAACAAGTTTCTTTTAACTGTTCCTCGTGCACGTCTCAAAATGAAAGGTGATCGTGCTTTCTCTGTAGCTGGTCCTAGATTGTGGAAAAATCTGCCGTTGGATGTTAGATCTTCCATAAATCGAAATGTTTTTAAGGACCGCTTAAAATTGTATTTGTACTCTTTGGCATTTTAGTACATCAGTACATGTATGTTTTTATGTGTTTTTGTCTTGTTGTACTGTTGGTTTCTTTTATACTGCAATGTACAGCACTTTGGAACTACGGTGGTAGTTTGTAAGGTGCTATATATATAAATAAATAAATAAATAAACGAACGAACACATTACGCCGCCAGGGACTCAAATCCTGCAGTGCCAGACGTTTCCACTTGCTTAAGCCAGTACATGTCCGGGCCCGTCTGAAGTTTGCTAGAGACAAAAGCATTTGCCCAAAACATCACTGCTCTAGAGGAGATCTGCAAGGAGGAATGGGCCAAACTACCAGCAACAGTGTGTGAAAACCTTGTGGAGACTTACAGAAAACGTTTGACCTCTGTCATTGCCAACAAAGGGTATATAACAAAGTATTGAGATGAACTTTTGTTATTGACCAAATACTTATTTTCCACCATAATTTGCAAACAAAATCTTTTTTTTTTTTTCCCTCTTTTTTTTTCTCATTCTGTCTCTCATAGTTGAAGTGTACCTATGATGACAATTACAGGCCTCTCTCATCTTTTTAGGTGGGAGAACTTGCACAATTGGTGGCTGAAAAAATACTTTTTTGCCCACTGTATATACTGCTGTTCTTTCCCTGCTAATGCAGCATCTAGTCGACAAATGAACTACTTTATAATGATTTGGCAACACGTATTGAAGTGTTCTGTATTCATACCGTTTCGCTGTCCTTTTGTTTTAAAGGGGTGATGAATTGAGAAATCAACTTTCCCTTGAGCTTTTGATATATAAGAGGTCATGGTAATATAAGAATATCCTGCAAGTTTCAGAGCTGAAAACTTTCTTGTTAGTCAAAGAAAAGCTTTTATAGACACCAGACCCAGAAAACGATCTTGTGCTTCATCCTTACGTCATTGTGCGACGAAACACTGCCTCTACAGAATAATAAGCATGTGTAATTCAGTAGCCCCGCCCACCGACTCATGGAGCTGGTCGGATTGCGCTAGCCAGCAGCAATAAACATGCCGAGGATATCACGATATTGCTATTCCTGGTTGTGGAAGAACACAGTCGCTGCATAAGCTTCCTTAGGATCCTAATATTAGGAATATGTGGTTGAACTTTATTTTTAATGAAGTTCCAGCTCACGTGGGGATTTGCAGACATATTGAGATTGAAACACAATGCTGTTCCTTCTATATTGGACCCGATAGGAATGGTGCAGCACACTTAGTGAGTAAAACATGTTTTTTTTATACGTGATAGTATTGCATCGTTACAGATCGTTTGATATGTGTACAATTGTGTATTAATTATGTGTAGGCCTACGTGTCTATCAAGTCACACGAGAGACTTGTTGTAATGTTATGTGTGTGTCCTCGCGAGTGAGTGAGTGTGTGTCCGCCTGAGTGTGTGTGTGTGTGTGTGTGTTAAATCTGTCGAAACCTCACTTTTAGGACGTTCTTAAAGGTTCTCAAAACAATGAAAACAATTTCATAAATAGCAATATGCCATGAAAGAATGTGCATCAGTGATTTTAAGGTAAAGCATGTACTTAAAGGGGGGGTGAAATGCTGTTTCATGCATACTGAGTTTTTTACACTTTTAAAGACTTGGATTCCCATGCTAAACATGGACAAAGTTTTTTTTTAAAAAGTTGGACGTTTGATGGAGTATTTCTGTGCCAAAAATACTCCTTCCGGTTTCTCATAAGTTTCGGAAAGTTTTTTTGAGTATGGGTATATGTGACGTCAGATGGGGCGGAATGTCCTTGTACGGGCTCTACGGGCTCTTCACCCAGAAGGGTGCGCGCGACTAGAGCGAGAGAGCATGCACGCCCATTATATCGCTGCCACTGTGCTCGGCTTGCCGAAAGATGTCACCAAAGATGTGTGTTTTTGGTTGTCCGGGACAACCCAAGACAACCCTGTACAGCTTCCCAAAAAACCCAGTGTTAATGGGACCCCTGCATTTCGGCGACGATCGTTTTATAAACAAGGCCCAGTTCAACTCCGAATTTGTAGCTCGTCTAACGCTGAAAGATGGAGCGGTTCCAGCGATTAAGGTTGGAAGCAGGCGGTGAGTAAAACTGCTTCAAATGTCTTTGTGTTGTTCGACTCATTCATTCAAAAGCGCTACTATTCCATTGTTTTTCTATGTAAACACGCACTAGTCTGACTTGCAAAACCGTTCCGTTTGCTACTGCTAACATTAAATCACATACAGTCCATGAATCAAATGATGTCCTGATAAACCATGAGTAAACACATATAAATGTTGAAAAAAACTTGCACATGACAAGCCGCTATAAGCAGTAAACCTCATATACGTTTTACAGTACATACCATAGAGACGTCCTGCTGTAGTCGTCATTGCTGCTTCTCCTGTTAAATTTCAGGCTCTAGATCTGATTCTGGATCATATATGTATAGCTAAATCCGATGGATCTCCATGGTTTATTTAGGATAACGTTTTTACCACGTTTAAGGATGTCACAGCTTTCAGACGCTCTCAACGCAATAGCTGCACGCGCTCATTATTCTTTAGCTCCGCCCACACGATACGCCTCCAGCCGCTCGTTTTTTTTTCTTGGTACAGCGTATCTTTCTTTTATAAATATAATAAAACTAAAGACTTTTCGGAGATATGAAGGATGCAGTACTACTCTATAGGCACTCAAGATTGACATGAGATTGACTGAAACTGAGAGTTTCACCCCCCCTTTAACCATGCATGGTCAAATCAGCAATATGAGACACCAGTGTTCAACTGAAAGGAGAGAGTACTAGAGTTAGGCTTGGTTTACATGAAAAAGATGAAGTGTTTGTTTGGACTCATCAGCAGCTGGTTAAAAAAAGTTATGAATTTGATGTTATTACACAAAGGTAAAGATTTAAAGCGTCCTAAATTGTTTTGGAGTCTCCTACAATAGGTTTTCATGCATCCAAGGTCAAAAAACACTTTCATTTTCCCATAGTATACATTGCAGCATCAGCTCTTTTCTCAGTGTCTGAAACAGTTCGATCAAGGATTCAGTCTCTGCAAACCCCGCCTTTCTGAGAGCTGCTCTGCTCTGATTGGTCAGATGGCCCAGTCTGTTGTGATTGGTCTGAAACCAAATGCTCATTATTAGAGCTCAACCGATTCATCGGTTTTGCCGATTAATTGGCGCCGATGGCTGATTGGTGAAACAATCGGTTATTGGCTAAAATCCAGGTTGCGTCCGTTGCTGGAGCTGCTGAGAAGGGTGCGCTGTTATTACACAAGAGCGTTGAGAAGGGTCTGCTGGCATTATATAGCACGAGAGCGGCCTCTAGAGGCCAAATAACAACTATCACTGACGCCTCGTGTTGTTTATATTAACACGTGAGGCTGCGCGCTACATAGAGAGCGCTGACACATCAGATGCACGTTTAAAGGGGTCATGAACTGGCTTTTTAAATTTTTTTATACTGTTGTCTGAAGTCAATTTATGCCGTTTATGTGGTTTTTACATTCAAAAACATCATAGTGAATAAGTAATAGGCTATTTTCTGCCTTGGTTTTGAGGCTCTCTGAGAAACACTCGGATTTGATGGGTGTGCCGAACTGAAGACTTGGAAGTAAACGCCCACGGCTAGGATTGGATAATATTTGCATATTTAATGAGCTTCAGCTACCGTCTGTCCCAGGAATCGTCAGGGGAAATGCTCAGAGAACTCGCAAAATTAAAAACACTAAATCACACACACACACTCGCGCGGACACACACACACACACACACACACACACACACACACACACACACACACACACACACACACACACACACACACACACACACACACACACACACACACACACACACACACACACACACACACACACACACACACACACACACACACACACACACACACACACACACGTTGGGTTTTCATGTTTTATGGGGACTTTCCATAGGTGTAATGGTTTTTATACTGTATAAACTGTATATTCTATCCCCCTACACTGCCCCTACCCCTAAACCTACCCATCACAGGAAACATTCTGCATTTTTACAATTTTCAAAAAACATCACTTAGTCTGATTTATAAGATGTTTTCCTCATGGGGACCAAAAAATGTCCCCACAAGGACAAGGATTTCGGATATTGCCATCTTTGTGAGGACATTTTGTCCCCATAACGTAGGGTTTACCAGGCCACACACACACACACGCACCAGTATTCAAACTAATTGCTTTTGCACATAAAAGAACGCTTACAACTTCACAGTTTAATTTTGTGCAGTGACATCACAATCATATAAAGTTACATTGCTTTTCTTACCAGCTGCTTGCGAGACAGACCGAATCGTTCATCTCGCCTTGTTTCACGGTCTGACTATAAATTGCACTATCCACACCTCTTCATGAGCTCTCAGAGGCGCTCGTACAAAGGTCTCTGTGCTTTTCACATTCATTATCACCTCCAAACATGCACTTTTACAGCTTCAAAACACAACTATTCTCAAAGCCACGATTCGCATGCTTTACAGAGACACTCACAGAACACATAGAAAAGGTTTTTAGTTTGCAGTGAATGAGTTTGCAGTCATTATGAGATGATTTCAGATACATAATGGAGACGTTATTGGTTTCAGTTGTCTTGAATGAAAGTTAAATCCTGTCTTTAGATTACAGTCCAGACACTAAAACTACATCTGTCAGCAGATGCACATGACCTTACATTTAAACTTGAATTAAACATGAGTGAAATTGCTTGTTACTAACAGTGTACAGGAAGCGCGTATTTGATTCACAGAGAAAGGTGTGTGTGTGTGTGTGGGAGCCGAATCTAATTACAGCGATGCAGTTGGAAATAAAGACGGAGGAAACCGTCTCAACTCTCTTCCCTCGTTTCAACAGGGAATGTCAGCAGAAACACAGATCAGCGAAATGTGTGCCAGCTCAGTTCTCTCTTCTTTATATTCATGCATTTGAAATGAAATATCAAGTGTCATCTGCATTATTGTATATTTTAGTTAACGAAAGCTGCTATGCACATTTCTATTCTCTTCTGCTCACCAAGGCTGCATTTTTTTGGATCAAAAATACAATAAAAACAGTAATATTGTGAAATATTATTACAATATAAAATAGCGGTTTTCTATATGAATCTACACTCACCTAAAGGATTATTAGGAACACCTGTTCAATTTCTCATTAATGCAATTATCTAATCAACCAATCACATGGCAGCTGCTTCAATGCATTTAGGGGTGTGGTCCTGGTCAAGACAATTTCCTGAACTCCAAACTGAATGTCAGAATGGGAAAGAAAGGTGATTTAAGCAATTTTGAGCGTGGCATGGTTGTTGGTGCCAGACGGGCCGGTCTGAGTATTTCACAATCTGCTCAGTTACTGGGATTTTCACGCACAACCATTTCTAGGGTTTACAAAGAATGGTGTGAAAAGGGAAAAACATCCAGTATGCGGCAGTCCTGTGGGCCAAAATGCCTTGTTGATGCTAGAGGTCAGAGGAGAATGGGCCGACTGATTCAAGCTGATAGAAGAGCAACTTTGACTGAAATAACCACTCGTTACAACCGAGGTATGTAGCAAAGCATTTGTGAAGCCACAACACGCACAACCTTGAGGCGGATGGGCTACAACAGCAGAAGACCCCACCGGGGACCAGTCATCTCCACTACAAATAGGAAAAAGAGGCTACAATTTGCACAAGCTCACCAAAAATTGGACAGTTGAAGACTGGAAAAATGTTGCCTGGTCTGATGAGTCTCGATTTCTGTTGAGACATTCAGATGGTAGAGTCAGAATTTGGCGTAAACAGAATGAGAACATGGATCCATCATGCCTTGTTACCACTGTGCAGGCTGGTGGTGGTGGTGTAATGGTGTGGGGGATGTTTTCTTGGCAAACTTTAGACCCCTTAGTGCCAATTGGGCATCGTTTAAATGCCATGTCCATCCCTTTACGACCACATTTGCAGCAGGATAATGCACCATGTCACAAAGCTCGAATCATTTCAAATTGGTTTCTTGAACATGACAATGAGTTCACTGTACTAAAATGGCCCCCACAGTCACCAGATCTCAACCCAATAGAGCATCTTTGGGATGTGGTGGAACGGGAGCTTCGTGCCCTGGATGTGCATCCCACAAATCTCCATCAACTGCAAGATGCTATCCTATCAATATGGGCCAACATTTCTAAAGAATGCTTTCAGCACCTTGTTGAATCAATGCCACGTAGAATTAAGGCAGTTCTGAAGGCGAAAGGGGGTCAAACACAGTATTAGTATGGTGTTCCTAATAATCCTTTAGGTGAGTGTATTGTAAAATGTAATTTATCTTCATTTAGTCTTCAGTGTCAAATGATCTTTCAGAAATCATTCTAATATGATGATTTGCTGCTCATTTCTGATTATTATCGATATTAAAAACAGTTGTGTTTTATTTTTTTGTCAAAACCTTTTTTGCAGGATTCTTTGATGGATAGAAAGTTCACAAGAGCAAAAGTTCAAAAACAGCATTCATTTGAAGCAGAAATCTTTTGTAACATTATGAATGTCTTAACTGTCACTTTTGATCAATTTAATGCATTCTTGGTGAATAAAAGTATTAATGTCTTAAAAAAAACTGTTAACACTTTTTTTTAGGGTTCAATTCTCGCTAGTTGCTTATCAGCATGCATATTACTAGTATATTGTCTGTTTTTCAGTACTTATAAAGCACATATTAATGCCTTAAGGTTTTTTCACACTGGGCTCGCGATGGTTTTATTTTTTGATCAGCTGTTTGTGTAATGAGTGCTTCCACACCGAACGCGAACGTGCTGTGGCGGAAAACATTTTTTTTAGTTTCGATGTCGATTTTTTTAAACTCTCGCGCGACAGAAAAGGCTTAAACCAATCACATACAAGGAAAACAAAGGTCACGAAATGTCCAGTTGATGTCATTAGCTATTCAATCAACATTAACCTTTGCCAAGTTGTAGTTACCGGTGTACAGCTGCAGCTGTGTTTGCCCACTGTAGGCTACAGACAACGATAACATTAACCTTTTGAGTTAAAACTCATCGATTTTTTCTAACCTAATTGTGTCCGTGACTATGGAAAGTGAATGTGTTTCCGTCAAGTATTGAAGCACTTAAATGTTTACATTGTGACTCAACTGGAAACCCAGCAGCTCCGTGATCAGTTGGTTCCTGAAGTGTGTGTTTGTCTCATCAGATGTGGTGCTACTGTCTCTGGAGGAGCTCCTCAAATTGTCCCACGGACATTTGAAGTAAGTGCGGAACCGACCATGATAAAGATTTAGATCCTGTACAAGATTAGCATACTCCCCTTCAGACTCTCTGTTCTTTTAAGACTGGGTTCACCCAAAACCTTCTTCTCTGTCTTTTAAATAAAATGAAAAGCTCGTCTTCACTGAATGAGGAAGTGTCCGTGTTTTCTCAGCTGTCGCCACGAATGTTTTGGAAATTCGCATTGCGGCTGATGTGAATGGTTTTGACGCAAACAATTCGCACACAAAATATTCGTTTTTCCGCTTCGCTTTTTCATTACGCGTCTGGTGTGAAAGGGCCTTTACTCTGCATGACCATATTCTACATCCCTTAAAGGTCCCATGATGTGGATTTTTTACAATTATTTTATAATGTTATTTTATAATGAGGTGTACTTATATTGTTAGTATGATTTTAACATCATAAAATGTCATAATTTAGAAATAAAAGGCATTTTTCTATACTGATATTAGCCCTCTCGCTTGAATGCTCTGTTTGAAGGGGCGTGTCTGCTGTGAGACTTCAGCGTAAACGCCCACTGTTGTGATTGGCTGACATCTTTGCATTTGAAATGCGTATAACATGTGGAACTCTCTCGAATACTTTTACTACGTTTTTTTACCATTACAGCTGTCGAGATGAACGAATCGTGAAAGTGTTGATTATAGCATTAATTTTAGATATTTCCCCATCACATGAAAGGCTGCAGTGATGAGCATTGAGTACACAGGCAGTCTGTGAATGCAGTGATCTCGTCGTTGCAACACGTTTTCTCTCACAAAATGCTTTCACCACAACTAACAGCAAACACGAGATCGATATGAATACAGTAAGAGCTTCGTTGTGCAGCATAACAGTAAGCAACAGCAAGTGTGCAGATATACTCGCAACAGTGATTGACAGCTTCGAACATTATAAAGAGAGTCTCTGTAGTCTAATCACAATTATGTAAATAACAGATTTGTTTCATGCTACTAAGAGAAACAATGTGAAGTTGATCGTTAAGTCACTGGCTTGATTCACTGATGCATAAACTGTATTAAAGGTCCCGTTCTTCGTGATCCCATTGTTCAAACTTTAGTTAGTGTGTAATGTTGCTGTTAGAGCATAAATAATGCCTGTAAAATTATAAAGCTCAAAGTTCAATGCCAAGCGAGATATTTTATTTAACAGAAGTTCCCTTTCAAAGCCTACAGCGAACGGCTGGCTTGGACTACATCCTGGTACTTCCTTCATAAATGACGTCAGTAGAACAGTAGAACAGACTAACCTCCGCCCACAAGAATACGTGAAAAATGGGGGCGTGGTCTTGTTGCTGTCCCACGTGGAGAAGAGGACGTGTCGCGTGGAGAAAAGGAATTGTTGCGTTTGAGTGTGTTTGTCGCCTTGTCGTCGAGACGCTGTTATTTTCATCCCGGAGTCAAATCACCTTTGTTTGGCTTTCCCAGGGACGCTGTAGAGATCATTAAGCGCATACATCTCCCCGTTAAGAGGCGTTACCTTTCCATGTGCGCTAAGCTGCGGTCAAATCACAACACGGGAACCGCTGACACAATCAGAACTCGTTACGTATTTCTGAAGGAGGGACTTCATAGAATAAAGGAAGTCATCAGCCGTTTTTTAGGACAGTGAAAACAGCGGTTAAGTACATTGTGTTAAAAATACTGTTTTTTTTTTTACACGCGAAACATGAACACATGTTATATTGCACACTGTAAACACAATCAAAGCTTCAAAAAAACACGAAGAACGGGACCTTTAAACGATTTAGAGAGAAAATCTGTGTGAACTTAAATAATTAGCTACACATCAGAAATCACTGATCATAGATCAGGCATTAATGAACACTGTGCTGTCGAATCCATATCGTGAAAGTCTGTTTGTAAAGCCTGTGCTGACATTGTGACTGAATTATATGTAAAAAAAAAAAAAAAACCTGAATCCTTTTTCCTTAAATCCTCTGAGCGGGTAAAGTAGAGGAAGGGGAGGTAACCTTTCAGCGTATGATGACATACAGGGAAGATTCCAGATCGGCCCATCTGAGCTTTCATTTTCTCAAAAGCAGAGCAGGACACCCAGGGCTTGGTTTACAGCCACTGGGGGACCATAGACAGGCTAGGGCAGGGGTCTCAAACTCGCCACTTGCGGCCCGCAGGATGATATTTTGTGGCCCCCTTCTTGACATCAAAGACATTTAGTGTTAGTGCGGCCCGCGCGTTGCTCTGAAAAGCACCTTGTTGCTGAATCGTTGCGTGAGCAGCGCTTGCTGCCTCCTTTGTGTGTGTGTGTGTGTGTGCGAGAGAGAGTAGGCTCGCCCCTCCCTCGTGCAGTATAATTGGTTGACACCGCGTGATTGACAGGAACAGACGAACGAAGCTGATCAGACAGTTGAAACGAATGTGGTCTAACAGCTCTCGTCAATGTCAAAATGATTGAGATGGCCAATCAAATCAAAGTAGGCGGGGTTTAGGTTCTCTTTTGTGTCTTCATACACGGACGAGCAATCTATCGCTTAATGCCGTTGCTGAGAGAGACTCTATTCTTTCTGGTGAAATCACAAAACAAAATGCAAACGTGTCCATCATTTTATTATACAATCATTGATGGACATCTTTGATTTTAATGAAGAAAAACTACATGAGGGCGGATTAGAACCCGGAACCTTTGACACTGTTGACAAAAATTCTACCACCAGACCACAGGAGAATTCAAAAGGGTTTTGCTGATCTATGTATTTATTCACTCACTAATGCGAAGAATATTGGGACTAATAATACAGGGAGTGCAGAATTATTAGGCAAATGAGTATTTTGACCACATCATCCTCGTTATGCATGTTGTCTTACTCCAAGCTGTATAGGCTGGAAAGCCTACTACCAATTAAGCATATTAGGTGATGTGCATCTCTGTAATGAGAAGGGGTGTGGTCTAATGACATCAACACCCTATATCAGGTGTGCATAATTATTAGGCAACTTCCTTTCCTTTGGCAAAATGGGTCAAAAGAAGGACTTGACAGGCTCAGAAAAGTCAAAAATAGTGAGATATATTGCAGAGGGATGCAGCAGTCTTAAAATAGCCAAGCTTCTGAAGTGTGATCATCGAACAATCAAGCGTTTCATTCAAAACAGTCAACAGGGTCGCAAGAAGCGTGTGGAAAAACCAAGGCGCAAAATAACTGCCCGTGAACTGAGAAAAGTCAAGCGTGCAGCTGCCAAGATGCCACTTGCCACCAGTTTGGCCATATTTCAGAGCTGCAACATCACTGGAGTGCCCAAAAGCACAAGGTGTGCAATACTCAGAGACATGGCCAAGGTAAGAAAGGCAGAAAGTCGACCACCACTGAACAAGACACACAAGCTGAAACGTCAAGACTGGGCCAAGAAATATCTCAAGACTAATTTTTCTAAGGTTTTATGGACTGATGAAATGAGAGTGAGTCTTGATGGGCCCGTGGCTGGATTGGTAAAGGGCAGAGAGCTCCAGTCCGACTCAGACGCCAGCAAGGTGGAGGTGGAGTACTGGTTTGGGCTGGTATCATCAAAGATGAGCTTGTGGGGCCTTTTCGGGTTGAGGATGGAGTCAAGCTCAACTCCCAGTCCTACTGCCAGTTTCTGGAAGACACCTTCTTCAAGCAGTGGTACAGGAAGAAGTCTGCATCCTTCAAGAAAAACATGATTTTCATGCAGGACAATGCTCCATCACACGCGTCCAAGTACTCCACAGCGTGGCTGGCAAGAAAGGGTATAAAAGAAGAAAATCTAATGATATGGCCTCCTTGTTCACCTGATCTGAACCCCATTGAGAACCTGTGGTCCATCATCAAATGTGCGATTTACAAGGAGGGAAAACAGTACACCTCTCTGAACAGTGTCTGGGAGGCTGTGGTTGCTGCTGCACGCAATGTTGATGGTGAACAGATCAAAACACTGACAGAATCCATGGATGGCAGGCTTTTGAGTGTCCTTGCAAAGAAAGGTGGCTATATTGGTCACTAATTTGTTTTTGTTTGGTTTTTGAATGTCAGAAATGTATATTTGTGAATGTTGAGATGTTATATTGATTTCACTGGTAAAAATAAATAATTGAAATGGGTATAAATTTGTTTTTTGTTAAGTTGCCTAATAATTATGCACAGTAATAGTCACCTGCACACACAGATATCCCCCTAAAATAGCTAAAACTAAAAACCACTTCCAAAAATATTCAGCTTTGATATTAATGAGTTTTTTGTGTTCATTGACAACATGGTTGTTGTTTAATTATTAATGTTGTAAAATGAATCCTCAAAAATACAACTTGCCTAATAATTCTGCACTCCCTGTATATTTGACGCAAATTAATGCAAATATTGTTTACAAATAGTCCTAGAATTCGACCTAGAATTTCGTTCACTGTTCTGTTGGACCTGGTTACGGCCTTGCTGTGAATTAGTCTATTATTTAAAATAAAATTAAAATCAATCATTATTTCATATTACATTTAATTTCTATAGGCTATATAATGTAGTTCAAATTCAGAGGAACAGTTCATGTTCAGAAGAAACATTCATGTTGAAGAATGTTAATAATAAAGATTGAGAAGATTGGATCAGTTGTGCTACTTTTTTTTTGAATACTTGAAACACTTTCTTTGTAATACTTGATGCGGCCCAGCCTGACCCAGAGTCTACCTCCAGCGGCCCCCAGGTAAAATGAGTTTGAGACCCCTGGGCTAGGGGAACTCATATTAATGTTTAAAAACCTCATTAGGTGAAATTTTCATGTCATGGGATCTTTAATCCCACCCAATACCTAAACTTAACAACTACCTTACTAACTATTAATAAGCAGTAAATTAGGAGTTTATTGAGGCAAAAGTCGTAGTTAATAGTGAAAATGTGTTTCCCATACTAAAGAGTTACTAAAAACTTTAACAGTAGTGTATAAATATATTCCAAATATTTCATTTTACTGAAAAAGATTTTTTGGGAGGGCTAACAGAGACTTATAGTGACTCTGAACATTAAGATCTAAGAAAGTACTTTAACTTCAACAAACTCCATAGTTACATCAGTCTTATGTTTTAAAAACAAAACTTTCATATCTCACTTGCTCAGACACCTTGTCAGGTGCTTAGTGCTGTGGATGTGCTGCTGTTGTGTTTGTGAGTGTGTGTGTTTAGCGCTGCCTGTTTCTCTGCTAGATTCTGTGATGTTGGTTTGAACCTCCAGAGCTGCTATTTAAAACCCACATCAGCTACAGAGGGAGAGTTTGCTCAGCCCAAGGCGAACAGCACACTCACAACACATGGCTTGCACACACATACTGCTTCAAATGCTCAGAAATCACACTTTGGCATTTAGCCTAAATGGCCACATGTCATTTTTCCATTCCACTCATCAGACTTTAGTCTCTCCCTGTCTGTCCGTCTCTCAAACACACACACGAGAAACAACAGCACAAGCGCTTGAGGAAGCGTCACTCTCGACCCTCTTGTCTGGTTACAGTAAATCCTGTAAATGGCACGACCGTCTGTTTCCTCTCTGACTCTACACATTTAATTGAATGAGAGGGTCGAATGGCGTTGTTGTCCACTGCCAAGCCACTGTAGGATTAACTGGGGCATTTTAAAAAGCAGATTATGGGAGGATTTTGGAGCAGATGAGAACTGTTTTGTTCTCTTCATGTTCCATTAACTAATTGTTACGTCTTACCTCGCATGCTCCTCTGATCACACCGACACGTGGTGTATGATGGGAAGCAGGAGGGACAGAGAGAGAGAGAGAGAGAGAGAGAGAAAGAGAGAAAGAGAGAAAGAGAGAGAGAGAGAGAGAGAGAGAGAGAGAGAGAGCGAGAGAGAGAGAGAGAGAGAGAGAGAGAGAGAGCGAGAGCAATGCATCAAACACAACACTCAGTGGAAGAAACTAAGTACAAAGATTTGTATTTTCAGATGAAAATACTAGTGATTTAAGGCACTACACATGACGCTTGCTCTCAGCTGTGCACGAGAATAACACGTCTTTGCAGTATAAAGGTCAAAATGGTCGATGCTTGAATAAATGTTAAAAAGAAAAGACCAATCATGATTCATTATGCAAATAGTACATCACTGTCAGTGAACAATGTCAACAAGTCAAAAGGAGGCTTGTTGAGCAAAATTTGACAAAAAAAATGGATGGATGGAGAGACAGAGACAATGGATGGACGGACGGACGGATGGACAGACAGAGACAGAACGATGGATGGATGGATGGATGGATGGACAGAGTCAGAACGATGGATGTATGTATACTTAAACTTTATTTGTCCCTTTAAGGGAAAATTGTTTTGGGCAATACAGGTAAGCTGCATAACAAGATACCCAATACATGATGTATGTATGTATGTATGTATGGATGGATGGATGGATGGGCAGACAGACAGACAGAACGATGGATGGACGGATGGACAGACAGAGATGGACACAGAACCATCGATGGATGGACGGATGAATTGACAGGCAGAGACAAAATGATGGATGGCTGGATGGATGGACAGACAGAGACAAAATGATGGATGGATGGATGGATGAATGGATGGACAGACAGAGACAACAATGGATGGATAGATGGACAGACAGAGAGAGAACGATGGATGGATGGATGGATGGATGGACAGACAGAGACAGAACAATGTATGTATGTATGGATGTATGTCTGTATGGATGGATGGATTGATGGATGGATGGACAGAGACAGAACTATGGATGGATGGATGGACAGACAGACAGAGACTGAACGATGGATGGACAGACAGACAGAGACTGAACGATGGATGGATGGACGGACAGACAGAGACAAGATTGGATGGATGGATGGCTGGATGGGCAGACAGAGACAGAACAATGGATGGATGGATGGATGGATGGATGGATGGACGGACAGACAGAGACAACAATGGATGGATGGATGGACGGACAGACAGACAGAGACAACAATGGATGGATGGATGCATGGATGGATAGATGGACAGACAGAGACAGAACGATGGATGGATGGATGGACAGACGGAGACAGAACAATGGATGGATGGATGGATGGATGGATAGATAGAGACAACAATGAATTGATGGAAGGATGGATAAATGAATGGATGGGTAGATGGAAAGACAGAGACAGAACGATGGATGATGGATGAATGAATGGATGGATGGACAGACAGACAGAACAATGGATGGATGGATGGATGGACAGACAGAGACCACAATGGATGGATGGATGCATAGATGGATAGATGGACAGACAGACAGAGACAGAACGATGGATGGATGTATAGACAGAGACAGAACGATGGATGGATGGATGGATGAATGAATGAATGAATGGATGGATGGATGGACAGACAGAGACAGAACAATGGATGGATGGATGGATGGATGGATGGACGGACAGATAGAGACAACAATGGATGGATGGATGGATGGATGGATGGACGGACAGACAGACAGACAACAATGGATGGATGGATGCATGGATGGATAGATGGACAGACAGAGACAGAACGATGGATGGATGGATGGATGGACAGACGGAGACAGAACAATGGATGGATGGATGGACAGACGGAGACAGAACAATGGATGGATGGATGGATGGATGGATAGATAGAGACAACAATGGATTGATGGAAGGATGGATAAATGAATGGATGGGTAGATGGAAAGACAGAGACAGAACGATGGATGATGGATGAATGAATGGACGGACAGACAGAGACCACAATGGATGGATGGATGCATAGATGGATAGATGGACAGACAGACAGAGACAGAACGATGGATGGATGGATGTATGGACAGAGACAGAACGATGGATGGATGGATGGATGGATGGATGGACGGACAGACAGAGACCACAATGGATGGATGGATGCATAGATGGATAGATGGACAGACAGACAGAGACAGAACGATGGATGGATGGATGTATGTATGGACAGAGACAGAACGATGGATGGATGGACAGACAGAGACAACAATGGATGGATGGATGGACGGATAGACAGAGACAACAATGGATGGATGGATGATGGATGAATGAATGAATGGATGGGTAGATGGAAAGAAAGAGACAAAATGATGGATGATGGATGAATGAATGGATGGACAGACAGAGAGAACAATGGATGGATGGATGGATGGACGGATAGACAGAGACAACAATGGATGGATGGATGGATGATGGATGAATGAATGGATGGGTAGATGGAAAGACAGAGACAAAATGATGGATGATGGATGAATGAATGGATGGACAGACAAAGACAGAACAATGGATGGATGGATGGACGGACAGACAGACAGAGACAACAATGGATGGATGCATGGATGGATAGATGGACAGAGAGAGACAGAACGATGGATGGATGGATGGACAGAGACAGAACGATGGATGGATGGACAAACAAAAACAGAACAATGGATGGATGGACAGATAGACAGAGACAACAATGGATGGATGGACAGAGATGAAACGATAGATGGATGGATGGATGGACAGAGACAGAACGATGGATGGATGGATGGATGGATGGACAGACAGAGACAGAACAATGGATGGATGGGTGGACAGAGACAACAATGGATGGATGGATGCATGGATGGATAGATGGACAGAGAGAAACAACGATGGATGGATGGACAGACAGAAACAGAACAATGGATGGGTAGATGGAAAGACAGAGACAGAACAATGGATGGATGGACAGAGACGAAATGATAGATGGATGGATGGATGGATGGATGGATGGATGGACAGAGGCGGAACAATAGATGGATGGATGGATGGACAGAGACAGAACGATGGATGGATGGACAGACAGACAGAACCAGAATGATGGATGGATGGACAGACAGAACCAGAATGATAGATGGATGTACGGCTGGATGGATGGATGGATGGACAGGCAGAGACAGAATGATGGATGGATGGACAGATGGACAGACAGAGACAGAATGATGGATGGATGGATGGACAGACAAAGACAGAACGATGGATGGAGACAGATTGTTCGATAGATAAATAGATAGAGAGAGAGGGCATCCCAGCTTGTTTTTAACCCCACCCCTACAACTGAAACCTTCAAGTGTGAAAATCAGGCCATCAGACCAGAGCACAGCTGACAGAAGAGCCCTTCCTTGCCCTGAACTCTGCTCTGAATCACAGGACAACTCCGCCAGCACCTTATATTACAGTGTCCGTGACGCACATATTAGACGTTACAATTAATTAGCAAATCAAAACAACATGCAATTGCAAGCAGCCCCACGATAATTAAGTTCATGTAATCCATTAGTATTCATCAGTATTTACTAAATACTAAATAACATGAGCACTAACTGCAAATCTGACTGCAATTTTATAACACGGCCAACAATGCAGGCTCGGGTTTAGGATAATTCCTCGTTTGGCTCTGAAAACATTATCCAACTGGCTGAGTTCCATGTTTAACCAGCTATATTTGTATCCACAAAGCGTGAAAACAAGTTTACCCTTCTCCAAAAATATTCTCCTCATCTATTCATCATGGAAAAGGAATTAGACAAGGTTAAACTACGAAAGAACAGATTTCAGAAAATTGCAACCATGTTACATAATTCACTATGCCGTATCTGTATCCAAACAAGTCATGCATATTATTATGATTATAAGAACTTGAGGGTTAAAGACATGGGAGTATATTTTTAACCACAGCCGCCCGTAAGAATGTGTTTAACTAACCGAACAATCAGTTAGCGGGACAGTCCACTGCACGCCATCTGGGATAAGTGTGTCATCTGTTATGCACCATGTACTTCACATACTGTTTCTTCTAGGGGTGCATGAAGAAGAGTTTTCATTGGTGGCTTTCCCTCAGTGCAAGTGTGACCACCCATAAAGTAATTCAACTGAGGGAAGGCAGCCAATCGCAGCTCTTCTACTTGCAGTCTCCTACAGGCGCTTGACACATGCATTACGAACTGATGCACAGCCTGTTACCCAAATCATGTGAAAATATAGGGCACCATGCATAGGGTTCAGGGTACGAAACTCTAAAATTTAAAAAAAATATTTCTAAGCAAATGATCAGTAAAAGAAGATGCATTTAGAAAATGTGGATCGTCAAACTGAGAAGGTCAAGGTCAAGTATTTTATGATTTAATTTACATGAGGTGTGCAAATTTTGGTTTATAGTTATAGTTAGAAATGTACACCGATCAGGCATAACATTATGACAATATTGTGTTGGTCCCCCTTTTGCTGCCAAAACAGCCCTGTCCCGTCGAGCCCTGGATTTCACTAGACCCCTGAGGGTGTGCTGTGGTATCTGGCACCAAGATGTTAGCAGCAGATCCTTTAAGTCCTGTAAGTTGTGAGGTGGGGCCTCCAAGGATCGGACTTGTTTGCGTAGCACATTCCACAGATGCTCAATTGGATTGAGATCTGGGGAATTTGGGTGCCAAGTCAACACCTCAAACTTGTGTAAATAAAAATTATTAACTAATGAATAAATAAATAACTAAATGTAACCCCTCCTGTTCGAACCTGCCCACTCTAAGCGGGACTCGAACCCGGGTCCAACGCCATGAGAGTCAGACGCTCTAACAAGGAGGCTAAAGGCTGCAATCCCTAGCATCAGTTGCTAGAGCATCTCATGAGATCAGAGGAGTGAGGTTTACTTGCTAAGCAACTACTAGCTGGCCTCCGTTACACTCACCCCCCTAAACCTCGCTCCCATCTGGGTCACGGCACAAAAGTAACCCCTCCTGTTCGAACCGCCCACTCCAAGCAGGACTCGAACCCGGGTCAGACGCTCTAACAAGGAGGCTAAAGGCTTCAACCCCTAGCATCAGTCGCTAGAGCATCACTTGAGATCAGAGGAGTGAGGTTTACTCGCACAGCGAGTACTAGCTGGCCTCCGTTACACTCACCCTCCGTAAACCTCACTCCCATCCGGGTCACGGCACCAAAGTAACCCCTCTTCTTCGAACCGCCCACTCCAAGCAGGACTCGAACCCGGTTCAGACACTCTAACAAGGAGGCTAAAGGCTGCAACCCCTAGCATCAGTCGCTAGAGCTTCTTTTGAGATCAGAGGAGTGAGGTTTACTCGCACAGCGACTACTAGCTGGCCAACGTTACACTCACCCCCCTAAACCTCACTCCCATCCGGGTCAAGGCACCAATGTAAACCCTCCTGTTCGAACCGCCTGCTCAAGCGTGACTTGAACCTGGGTCAGACGCTCTAACAAGGAGGCTAAAGGCTGCAACCCCTAGAATAGTCTCTAGAGCATCTCATGAGATCAGAGGAGTGAGGTTTACTCGCACAGCAACTACTAGCTGGCCAACGTTGCACTCACCCCACTAAACCTTACTCCCATCCGGGTCAAGGCACCAAAGTAACCCCTCTTGTTCGAACCGCCTGCTCCAAGCGTGACTTGAACCCGGGTCAGACGCTCTAACAAGGAGGCTAAAGGCTGCAACCCCTAGAATCAGTCACTAGACCATCTCTTGACATCAGAGGAGTGAGGTTTACTCGCACAGCAACTACTAGCTGGCCTCCATTAAGGCCCGGGTATACTTCACTTACCGCGCCCGGGCGCGTCTTTCAAAGTATACTACACAACGGATGCGCGCGGATGATCGCGTTCGACGCATGCGCAGTACATTTTTTCCCTATGCTCTACCAGACATTGGGGGGCAGCACTGAGTCCTGTTATCAACGGGACATTCGCTGGGCATGATCGGAGAAGAACTGTAGTGCATCCACCATTGCAAGAAGTTTGGAAGAAATACTGAAGAATCATAAACGATGGAGAAGGATATCCTCTCTTTTTTAAAGCGTGTTGTTTTTAAACCGGTCTTTGCACACTCTTCTTCGACAGCTGAACACTGTGCTCAATACTGTGCGTATTGCCACCTAGTGGACTCTTCTGTACTGCTGGCGCATGCGCTGTTGCACGCGGACCATCCGCGCGGTCTCGAAATTTGGGCTGCGCGCGGACGGGGTGTGCGGCCGGCCGCACGCCCTCCGAATGACGAAAATTACGTCATGCGGGCGGTGCACGAACGCGGACGGCCGAAGTATACCCGGGCCTTTACACTCACCCCCCAAACCTCACTCCCCTCCGGGTCACGGCACCAATGTAACCCCTCCTGTTTGAACCACCCGGGGACTCGAACCCGGTTCAGACACTCTAACAAGGAGGCTAAAGGCTGCAACCCCTAGAATAGGGGTCGCTAGAGCATCTCTTGAGATCAGAGGAGTAAGGTTTACTCACACAGCAACTACTAGCTGGCCTCCATTACATAAACAAATCCCTAAGTAAATAAATAATTAGAAGTTTTTTTCTGTGCAAACATTGTGTCCCAAACTCACACCAAACTTGCCCTCTCCAGGATAATTTGAAAAATTATTTCATATTTCAGCACCCTGATGAGGGCATTTGCTGCACAGACAGCAGGACTTTAGGACAACACTTTGCACTATACTGAATGCAGTCTGAACATAACCTGTGTAAATACAAGCAAATGTATTCAGATTATTTATGAAGTTCACTGCAATCCGAGGGAAATAATTAAGCCTGCCTGCACATTTTTCACTAAAATCAAAGGAATTCAAATTTCCCTTCATTCCTTATTCTTACCAGGTTTAGCTGAAGACATCAAGTTGTATAAATATTTAAAGGCTTTGCATAAGCCAAATAAGTTCACTACCCAACCATGCACTCAGAGCAAAACATGCATCCTGATGAACAAGAAGGCAACCCCAGGCAAAACTGAAGTGTACAGTAGGTAAACAAACTAAACTGATGCAATGAGGTGATTACTGAATAAAATAAACGGTAAAACCAACAGTAATGGTGATCGCAAGAACTATGCCTACTACTATTAAACTATTAAACTAACTTGGGTTTAGTTTTATTTCCCTCCTTAAAACTATGAGAAATAGTCACAGTGATGCGTGTGTTAGCAAACACCACTAACAAGTAAAAAGTAAATGATCTGCCTCTGTTCTCCAAAAATATAAGGTGTCATAGTAACAGAAGCAGAGCATTTTGCAAGGTGTTTGAACATCTCTGAAATAACAGAACACCACATCAATTACAGGACATGAAGTAGAAATCTTTACAGAATGTGCGAGCTGAAGACAGGAGAGGAGGAAACTTAAGCCTCAGCTGTTTTTTTTTTACAAGACAACAAAAGATCAGAGAGTTCTCAATTCGGCATTGAGCAGCGCTGGTACACACAGACATGATGACCTACTTAGTGTTTGAGCTCAGAGTAATTCCTCATGCTGGACCTGAACTGTGCGGATATATGCTGGAAAACATGATAAAGCAATGCTAAATACAAACAGGCTAACAACTCTTGACTGTGTTCAATTTTAGCAGTGTTTGCTAGGACAATAATCACTATTAATAATAACTAGGCTAGAGATTTGAACAAACCCCTAGCCTTGAATATTTAAACATTTGCAAATGCATTTTACTAAGAGCTATTACTTTCCTAAGTCATCAGACTTACAATAATAATAAATAAAAAAATTCCCACAGATTAATGACTAATATTGATGTAGCAGTCACCAAGGAATTATCTAGCAACAATCATGAATACCCTAGAAACCTGGACGCAATGTACAAAATTAGAATATTAACAAACACATAGCAATGCCCTGCTAACCATCTTTAAGCTCCTAACAATCACTAAACTGCATATCAACATGCTAAAACCATTCAGAACACCTTAACAAACACATAGCAACACTCTGCCAACCATCTTTAAGCTCATAACAATCACTAAACTGCATATCAACATGCTAAAACCATTCAGAACACCATAACAAACACATAGCAACGCCCTGCCAACCATCTTTAAAGGGATAGTTCACCCAAAAATTTAAATTAGCCCATCATTTACTCACCCTCAAGTCATCCTAGGTGTATATGACATTCTTCTTTCAGACAAATAAAATCGGAGTTATATTACAAAAGTCCAGGCTAATCCAAGCCAGACGGACTGCCAACAACTCGTGGTTACCGACATCATAATTACGCTCCGTGGGCGAGAGACGATGCGAAAAATACGCGCAGGGATGAATTCTATCATCGGAGGAGGAACGCTGGGAAAGGATTGCCTCTACGCCCACCTCCGATGCGTAGACCTCGACGATAAACTGCCAGGAGTAGAGAGAATAGGGGCAGACGTAAAAAGACCCTTAAGCCGATCGAAAGCCGCTTGAGCGACCGTGGACCAAGCAAAACGGGTTGAGTGGAGCCGCGACCTGACTAAAATTATGAATGAAGCGTCAATAAAAGTTTGCGAACCCCAAAAATCGTTGGAGTGCAACACGAGAATCCGGAATAGGCCAATCTGACACAGCGCGGACCTTGGAAGAATCCATGCTGATTCCCTCCGCCGAGATGACTGAGCCCAAGAAGGTAACCGACGGAGCATGGAATGTGCACTTCTCAGCCTTAACAAACAAACGATTCTCTAAAAGGCGTTGAAGGACCCGCCGAACGTGCTGGATATGCACCTGGAGAGAGGGGGAGAAAATCAAAAGGTCATCGAGATATACGAAAACGAATAAGTTAAGCATATCTCTTAAAACATCATTAACTAAAGCCTGAAACACAGCTGGGGCGTTGACCAATCTGAACGGAAGCACGCGATATTCGAAGTGTTGAACGCCGTCTTCCACTCATCTCCCTCCTTAATGCGAACTAAGTGGTAAGCATTGCGGAGATCTAACTTTGTGAAGACCCTAGCTCCTTGCAAGACCTCAAAAGCCGACGACATAAGGGGCAGGGGATAACGATTCTTAACCGTTATGTCATTCAACCCTCGATAGTCTATGCAATGACGCAAGGACCCGTCCTTCTTCGTCACAAAGAAGAATCCTGCACCGGCTGGAGAGGAGGAGGGTACAATGGTATGCTCGAGAGGTAATTCTCCAGTGCTTTGCGCTCCGGTGCCGACAAGGAGTAAAGTCTCCCGCAAGGGGGAGTGGTCTCGGGAAGGAGATCGATACTACAGTCATAAGGTCAATGGGGAGGGAGAGAAGATGCCCGGGAACGGCTGAAGACCACCCGCAAATCATGATACTCCTCTGGCACCCCCGACAAATCACCTGGCTCCTCCTGAAACACAGAAACAGAAGACACAGGGGGAACAGCAGGCACTAAACATTTAACATGAAAAGACAGATTCCATGAAAGGACTGTTCCTCTTCCCCAGTCTATTTGAGGGTTGTGGTCAACGAGCCAGGGATGACCCAAAACCAAGGGAGAAAAAGGAGATTGGAAAATTAAAAAGGAATTAGTCTCTCAGCGATTTCCAGAGACGGTGAGACTCACCGGTACTGTTGCACAGCGGACATTAGCTAGCACACTGCCATCAAGGGCAAGAACAGGTGTATTCTCTCTTAGATTGATGAGAGGAATGCCCTGGTTGAGGGCCCAGGACTCGTCAATGAAATTCCCCTCCGCTCCCGAGTCGATCAAAGCTTGACACGAGACGGCCGAACCCGGCCAGCGGAGGTGAACAGGGAAAGTCGCGCGGGACCACGAAGAAGGGGCTTATTCTGAAGCGCTCACCAGTATCCCTCTCTCTACTGGTGAGCTCTGGCTTTTACTTGACATGACGAGACGAAGTGACCCACCGCTCCAAAGTACAGGCAGAGGCGACTCGGGATATGCCGCTGACACTCTGCGGCGGTAATGCGAATTCCTCCCAACTGCATAGGCTCAGGGTGGGAGCACGTGGGAAGAGCAGAAGTGAGCGGAGGAGCGGAAAGGAGTGATCTCTCCAACTTGCGAGCGCGGTTGCGCAGGTCAAAACGCCTCTCCGCTTGGATAGCCAGGTCGATCAGGGAGTCGAGACGGGATGGTGTCTCCCGAGAGAGTATTTCGTCCTTGATATCTGCACCTAATCCCTCCAGGAACCGAACCACCAGTGCAGATTCGTTCCAGTCACAAGAAGTAGTCAGTATGCGAAACTCAATTGATAAATCCACGACAGACCTGTCTCCCTGGCAGAGAGTTGAAAGAAGGTGCGAGGCTTCAGCGCCGTAGGCGGAACGATCAAACACTCGAAGCATCTCCTCCTTGAAGAGAGTGTACTGGCCCAGACAAACCGCCTCAGCGTTCCACACGGCCGTTCCCCACTCCCTTGCTCGTCCCGTCAGGAGAGAGACCACATAAGCGATCCGGGAGCGATCCTTGGAATACGTCAGGGGCTGTAGCGAAAACACCACCTCACATTGAGTCAGGAAAGAACGACACTCGGTGGGCTCACCAATAGCAGGGTGGGTTGTTGACTCTGGGTCCGTGTGTGTCGCGAGACCCTGACCAATAGATCGGTCACCTGGACGGCCAGTGTCTCCACGGCATGACGGGCGGCATTCAGCTGCTCCTCGTGCTTGCCCAGCATGGCTCCCTTCATCTCGAGGGCAATCTGAAAGGGGTTCTCCTTCGCTGGGTCCATGAGGTTGGCCAGATTATTCTGTCAGAAGGTGAGAGAGAGGACCCAAAAGGCGAAGGCAAGTAATACAGTCTTTTAATCGAGAATAAGCAATACGGCCGCTGAGCCGTCAAACAGAAAGTCTTTCTCAAACAATGCAAACAAAAGAGGCTGTAGACCCGGGTAGATGACCGGTCCGTAGAATAGAACAAAGGTGTCAGGCTGACGTGGTACTTTGAGTCCTGGTCACAGCATTCAACGGAGCATTAGCACTTTGAGCTGGTTAAATTGGTTTGATGGTAGAGTGAACCAGACAGAACAAGACAGGATATGGGAGGTGATAGCGGGACGACATATCTGCAAATAGAATGCATAATCTGGCAAAGAACAAAGGACCGACAAGGACTAGAAATAGAAAAGCCAATCAGAGGGGAAAGGGGAAACAGGTGTGGAGTGAATGAGCATAGCAGCAGGTAACGAGAGACAGCTAAATCTAAATGAGTGTGTGCGTGCAAGTGCCCGGAGGGAAAGCGTGAGTCAGAGAATGACCAGCAGAGGGGGAAAGAGAGAGAGTACCAGGACCATGACACAAGCATTAGAATTGGATTTATAGTTGCTCTGTTTTTGAAGTCCATAAAAAGTGCATCTGTCCGTCAAATAACGTGCTAATAAAGGCCTTCTGAAGCGAATCGATGCGTTTGTGTAAGAAAAATATTCATATTTAAAACTTTATCAAGTAAACTTTCGGCCCACCGCCTTCTGTGGAAAAGTGTTAAATGTTGAAAGTGAAACTCAAGATGCGTACGTGACGTCATGACAAGTGTACCTGGTTGCGTCTTTCGATCGGCAGGGGAACTTTCAACAATTTTTCCATAAATTGAACTGGGAAGGCAGTCGGCCGAGAGTTTACTTGATAAAGTTTTAAATATGGATATTTTTCTTACACAAACGCATTGATTCGCTTCAGAAGGCCTTTTTTAACACCTCAGAGCCGCGTGGAGCAGTTATTTGGTGGGCAGATGCACTTTTTATAGACTTCAAAAACAGAGCAACTATGAATCCAATTCTAATGTTTGGATTAGCCTGGACTTTTGTAATATAACACCTAGGATGACTTGAGGGTGAGTAAATG
>CM042250.1:49088865-49166365 GCA_023566225.1 Romanogobio albipinnatus | reverse complement strand
TTTAGTTTAGTTGCATGTAATTATGCATCATTTATATAGTTATTACTACAGTAACTGCATGTAACGTGTAACAAGCACACAGCAAAATAAAGTGCTACCAAATTAAGTGTAACTGAGTCTTTCCCTCCCTGTGGAACAAATTAGTAAGTGTCCGTCAACCTCCAAAAAAAAGAGAGAAAAAAGACCTTTTTATAATACTTTATAGTGATTTTTTTCTTTCGTTTTGGAGCTTGACAGACCCTGCTCAGCATCTGTTTTTGTTATCCTTTGACTTTAATATAAAGCATTAAAGTTATCACATCTAAAAGGTGAACAAATATCAGTTTAGTATTCCTCTGCTCAGAGAGAAATCATGTCTGTCTTGCTGAGAGCATAATGAGAGGTGAAATGGAAAGCGCAGGTTTATGTAACGCAGCTGCAGCATCACAATAAAACCTTGTGATATCAATTCATACACTGAGAGACTGTTGATTTTGGATCCGATCCATTCAGTTCATGCCAGTGTATTAAAAGAATGATTCTGTTTTACATCAGTAGCTCAATTTATTCCTTCATGTGATTGAGGTCTTTTCTTCCCCGACATATTAACAGAAGACACGACAATACACAACCGGGTGGAACAAACGGATGAATAAGAGCTATTCAAATGATTCATATGGAGGGGTGTATTTAGTGTGCAAGACAATGTTACATCAGCTCTGAGGTACTGGAAGCAGACCAGACAACATTTAACCAAATATTATTACAATATAAAATAACTATTTTCTATGTGAAAGTGTGTTCAAATGTCATTTATTCCTGTGATCTGAATTTTCAGCATCATTACTCCAGTCTTCAGTGTCACATGATCCTTCAGAAATCATTATGATTTAGTGCTCAAGAGACATTTATGATTATTATCAACAGTTGTGCTGCTTCATATGTTTGTGGAAACCGTGATACTTTTTATTTTACAGGATTAGAAATAAAAAGTAGAAATAGAAAGTAAAGAAATAGAACATCATTTATTTGAAATACAAATTGTTTTTAACATTATGAATGACTTACCAGTTTAATGCATCCTTACTGAATAAAGTATTGATTTATTTTAAAAAGGCAAATCTTACTGATTTGTTTACTAATATATATTTATTTAAACCAGATGTTGTATTGTTAGTACTGTGAACTAACATGAACAAAGAATAAAACTGTCAAAATAATAAGAAGATGTGTGTGTGTGTGTGTGCAAAGTATTGCACCATTAGCGTACTGTAGAAACGTACAGTAACTCTGTTAGAATCAGTCCATCACTGCTTCACAAGCACTTTTTTTAGAAGTTGTGTAAGTAGAGCACTCTAAATCACTCACTTATAAGTTTCTATTTCAGGCAGAATGCACCCTATAGGCAGCTCACTAGGTTTAGGAATTAAGCCTTCGTGTTGAAAAATGTCCCACTATTTTAACTTAAAGTTGCTACCTTAAATTTTTAAGTATAACCAAATTGCCTGTACAACTGAAATTATATTAAACTGACTTAAAAAAAATCAAGTTGAGCTTGAAGTTTGAGTTTGAGTTGAATATCATATAACTTGTTTTTCATATGTTGTCGTGACTTTGATCATATAATCTTTTACAGAATGCTTGTTTTAAAATAATTTAAAAAAAGATCATTGCAACTTTTTATCTCACAATTCCGACTTTTCTCTTACAATTCTGAAGTTATTTCTCTGATTTCTGACCCTTTTCATAAGAATTATGATAAATAAACTTATATTTGCAGGTAAAAAAGTCAGAATGATAAGATATATTCAAAATGTAATTGCAAATTATCTATCTCACACTATTTTTTCACAAAATTCTGACTTTATATATCTCACAATTGTAAGATAAAATTTCGCAATTACCTTTTTTATTACGTGGCGGAAACAAGTTTCCATAATAAACCAAGGTTTAATAAAACAGTATACAGTATATCCAGTATATGTTGGGGAAAGTTACTTTTAAAAGTAATGTTACAATATTGCATTACTTCCTAAAAAAGTAACTAATTGTGTTACTCAGTTACTTTTGCGTTGCTTTTGCTCACCTGGGCTGGGCTTGCTTATTTGTTTTTAATAACAACAACAAAAAAAGTTTTGGCAAATGTAAAGGCCCTTTCACACCAAAAGTGAAATAAAGATTGAAGAAAATGCAAGGTCTGTGTGAATGTTGTAGGCCAGTAAAAGGTGTGTGTGTAAACCTCACTCCCTTGATCTCAAGCCGTGCTCTAGAGACTGCGGTCTTCAGTGTCCATGTTAAAGCACCCAGTTCTAGGCCCACACAGACGAGTAGGACCTGAGGGATAACATTTGGTGCCGTGACCCGGATGGGAGTGAGGTTTGGGGGGGGGGAGGGGTGGGGGCTGAGTGTAACAGACTTAGGCCAGTAATGCACACCAAATGTGAAGTGAACATTCGAATTGCGTTAATTGCTTCGCAGGATTACTTGTTTTTCACTCGTGCGGATAAACACATCACGCGATGAGGAGTGTGTTTACGCACATCGTCAACAACATTTCTTTCTTACATTTTTTCCGGAAAACCGAACGCTGACGTGTCTGGGTTCACAGCACCATCCAGAGGCGCTCACAACTCTGAATTTCACCGTCTTCTCCAGGAACTGTGATTGAGGCGTTCGTGTCATTCACATTGCCTGGCAAGAATCCGCACCTATTTGCGTCTTTGCATTGACTTGAGTAGGATGTAATCTACTCACGCAAATAATTAAATTAGCTTTTGGTGTGCACACACCATAAGAGTTGTGCGTGTAATCCTCACTCCCCTGATCTCAAGAGGCGCTCTTAGCCTCCTTGTTAACGGACTGCGGTTCGAGTCCTGCTCGGAGCGGGGTGATTAGGACAAGTAACATTAATGCCGTGACCCAGATGGGAGTGAGGTTTGGGGGGGTGAGTGTAACGTGGCCAGCTAGTAAGAGTTGTGCGTGTAATCCTCACTCCCCTGATCTCAAGAGGCGCTCTTAGCCTCCTTGTTAACGGACTGCGGTTTGAGTCCCGCTCGGAGCGGGGCAGTTAGGACCAGTAACATTAATGCCGTGACCCAGATGGGAGTGAGGTTTAGGGGGGGTAAGTGTAACGTGGCCAGCTAGTAAGAGCTGTGCGTGTAAACCTCACTCCCCTGATCTCAAGAGGCGCTCTTAGCCTCCTTGTTAACGGACTGCGGTTCGAGTCCCGCTCGGAGCGGGGCGGTTAGGACCAGTAACATTAATGCCGTGACCCAGATGGGAGTGAGGTTTAGCGGAGTGAGTGTAACGTGGCCAGCTAATAAGAGCTGTGCGTGTAAACCTCACTCCCCTGATCTCAAGAGGCGCTCTTAGCCTCCTTGTTAACGGACTGCGGTTTGAGTCCCGCTCGGTGCAGGGTGATTAGGACCAGTAACGTTAATGCCGTGACCCAGATGGGAGTGAGGTTTGGGGGGGGGTGAGTGTAACGTGGCCAGCTAGTAAGAGTTGTGCGTGTAAACCTCACTCCCCTGATCTCAAGAGGCGCTCTTAGCCTCCTTGTTAACACGCCCGAACGTGGTTCGAGTCCCGCTCGGAGCGGGGTGGTTAGGACCAGTAACATTAATGCCGTGACCCAGATGGGAGTGAGGTTTGGGGGGGTGAGTGTAAGGTGGCCAGCTAGTAAGAGCTGTGCGTGTAAACCTCCCTCCCCTGATCTCAAGCAGCGCTCTAGAGACTGCAGTCTTTAGTCTCCTTGCTAGAGCGCTTGCCTCCCACGCCGGAGACCGGGGTTCGGGGCCCGCACAGAGCGGGACAAGTAGGACCTGAGGGGTTACACCTGTACAGTATAGGGCGCAGTGCAAACAAACCTTCCAGTCATTGCAGAATAATAGAATGCAGGAGAAGAACATTCAAAACTTCAGCAATAAAAACAAAAAAATATGAAACACAAATGTGATGTTTTTATACAGTCATTTTAATGCAAGTTTGCATTTCACTATTTTTATTCAGTTTGAGGGATACTGAATGTGTTTTGTGTAAGTGAGATGAGCAAATGCATCCTTACATTTAGTTTATATCTGAAACAATCATCACGTTCACACACAACGCCGTTGCACTTATGATTTCTCCTTCGACAAACAGGAGAGCTGTCAGACAACACATGGGATACGTTACTTTATTAGTTACTTGAAAAAGTAATCCGATTATGTAACACATTACTTCTAATGAAAACAAAGTATATCCCTGCTAAGTAAACAATGACTTTTCCGCAACTGCTATAATAACAGAATACATGTTTCAGGAAGGCGAGGTCACGTTTAATCTCTTGTCCCCTGATAAACGTCTCCGAGACGCTCCCACAGTCACAGAGCCAGACGTGAAGTCATTGTTATCAGGACCGTGTGGGTCACGCTCATGTCACGTCTGCAGCCTGTGTTTGGACAGGAAGTTTTGTCTGACTGGCTGAAGCCTGAGAGAACAGAGCAATAATGAGTGTTATCGTGCCTCGATGGTTTTGACAATAAATCCTAGTTTACATACAGACCTTACATTCTAGTGTATAATTCATGTCTGGAGGCAGTGTGATGTTTGAGCAAATCCTTTATGAGTCATTCATCACAGGGCTGTTGATCTTATATGCGGTCTTATAACCCATATATTGAAATAAATCATCCGTTCATAACGTTCACTTTCTTATTGTGACATATTTCAGAATAATCAACGTGAAGAACTCAATCAGTGAAAAGTGTCTCTATATGACTGACAGGTGGTTGAAAATTAAGGATTGATGAAAAGCTAAATAATTTCAGAACATGTTACATTTTGATGAAAGATTACGATTTATTTTTTGGAACAATGTGTAATTATTCTCATTTAGATCATGAATATGTTATAAAGAAACTCTATGTTTATGTCTTTAGAGAAGAGATTAGAAAGTTTTGGAATTATTTAGTCTATTTTTTTTTTTTTTCATTTTATTGAATCACTTTTTGAATCTCTCTTTTTTTCACTGTGATCCAAAAGACAAATAAGAGACGTCAGTTGATAAGTTGTTTTGGAGACGGTGCATGTTATTACGTTTAAATTAGGGAAGCACAATATTAAAATGCTGATAGAATAATTACGTTCATGTTATGGCTAATACACAATAAATGGCTGATATTAAAAAATAGAACACTACAAAAAAAAAAAAATTGCATCACAACATTATAATGCACAATACAAGCATATTTCATTTATCAGTTTAATTCAGTTATCAGTGTGATGATGAAAAATCTAATCTTGAACAATTAAATATCAAATATGTCAAAGAAATGTCACTAAATTAAACAATATCAGCCAATTAGTTATCAATATTGTACCAATACATTGTACATCTTCATAAAAAGAACTTTTTTTTTTTGTCTAATAATATGCATTGATGATTCACAGGGAAAAATGACAAAGATAAAAAGAAAATTCTGATTCTATGTTTGATTTTATACAATTCCCAGTGTTAGAGGACCTTTAAAGGGCTTGTTCTCCAAACCTCTGAACACCTGTTGGTCACATGAGGGTGACGAGTTGACCCTGTCTCTCTTTGTGTGTGTGTGAAAAGTTAATTTTGCACTTAGGTCTGGATGTGATGGCTCAGCACAAGAACAAATGGAGTTAGACAGAAGTCTGTGTGTGTGTGTGTGTCAAGAGTAATGGCTGATAACACAGTGTAAACACATCTAATCTCCTCACAAATACACAGACTCAGCAAAATAGGTGTGTTCGCTTACAATGTCCAGACGTCCATATACACACACACACACACGGCTTAAATCACTCACTCGTGTTCCTTTCATAGGCACTGATGAGGAGATCATCCACCCAAAAATGAAAAAGCATGAGTGTAACATTTTCATCTTTGGGTGAATTATATATATATATATATATATTAAACCCCTTTGTTCTGAAACACTGCAGGTTCTCATCAGCCAGTAGAGGGCACTGTTTCCATCTGTCCTTCAGTAAAATCACAGTACTCAGACAAGCATGCATTCAAATTCATATTTCAACATACAGGATTGTTTTAGTTGATAACGCTGTGAAAATGCATGTAAACTCCCTCGTCATGTGTCTGCATGTTGACTGGACGTTCACGCTGCACTTCCTCCTGTAAGACTCGTCACTATAGGCCCCTCGCCTCTGATAAAGTTTCCTGAGTCTTTGTACAGTCATAGTGAGTTCCAGCCGCTCTGCAATGCATCTGAGATTCATTAAATCAGAGGAGGAGGAGGAGGAGGAGGAGGAGGAGGAGGAGGATAATGCAGCACGGTCTCTAAGCATGAAAGAGCCGCCCGTTTGTGTTGTCTGTTCAGGGTCAATGTGCTGTTGGGAAGTTCACATGACATGTCGAGCAGTGACAGCCATGTCCTGCAGTGTGACATACCATCTACAACATTTTTCTAATTCTTATGTAAGTATTAAGCGGTTTTTCATATGCATCTGTGAACTGCAACACAAAGATAAAAGGGTGAATCTCATCAAACCTGTCAAGAACAAAATCAAAAGGCACAGGCCTATATGTTTTGCATAAAGAAAATTAACATAATTAAGTGAACATTAACGCACACACATGTCCTCACACTCTCACTCACACATATGCACTCTAACACACACACTCGCACACAAATGCAGGGACACACACACGTCCTCAAACTCTCACACACGCAGTCACACACAAAACACACACACACACACACACACACACACACACACACACACACACACACACACACACACACACACTCACACAAACAAACACACACTCACACCCATACTCACACAAACAAACACACACACACACACACACACTCACTCACTCTGACACACTCACTTGCACACACACACACAAATGCGCACACACACACACACACTTCCTCAAACTCTCACACACCCAGTCACACACAAACACACTCTAATTCACACACACACACACACACACACACACTCACACCCATACTCACACAAACAAACACACACACACACACACACACACACACACACACACACACACACACTCACTCACTCTGACACACTCACTTGCACACACACACACAAATGCGCACACACACACACACTTCCTCAAACTCTCACACACCCAGTCACACACAAACACACTCTAATTCACACACACACTCACGCACGCACACACTCACGCACGCACACACACTTGCACACACACGCACGCACGGACACTAACGCACACTCACTAACGCACACACACACGCTCGTGTTCACACACTTACGCACACACACACACACACACACTCACTCATGCACTTTTTGAAACTTTTATTTAGAAAGGAAGCATTCAAGTAAAAAAAAGCAAATACACAACTTTCTATTGACTAAATAAACCTGAAAAAATCAGTTTCCACAAAAATAGGAAATGTTTTCAACATTGATAATCCTAAATGTTTCTTGAGCATCACATTATCGTTTAGAATGGTTCCTGAAGGATCATGTGACACTGAAGACATATATTTGATATTAAATATTTGATCACACATGAAGGCTGAATAGGAAAAGGCATGAGAGAATATGACTGTCCAGTTTCTATACAGGCATTCGCATTAAACACAAGCATGAGTTCCGTACACACATTGTGCCTGTATATCTGAACGGCCTGAGCCGCATCTGCAACGATTTAAAATGTCAAATTGAATTAGACCTGCTCTCCATCTTGTGTCTGTGTGTGTGTGGGATATTGGACGGTCTAGCCATGTGTGTTTGTCCTGAATAGTGAATGCATGCATACCTTCAGCATTGCACAGGGGGATTTTGTTTCTCCCAAATTCAACAGAGAAGAAAAGAGAAACACAAAAGCTATTTTACTGACAGTAAAATGTATTTCCACCCACATTACGGCCAGCAGCGGTGCAGAAATGAGCAGCTCTGGGATGGAAACACACAGTGCTTTTAGGTGTGTTTGCCATGATTAGGTCGTCTGGCTCATACTATATTTAAATAGGGCGTCTCTTTCTCTCTCTCTCTCATACACACACACACACACACACACACACACACACACACACACACACACACACACACACACACACACACACACACACACACACACACACACACACACACACACACACACACACACACACACACACACACACACACACACACACACACACACACACACTATTCAGGTGCTGTTTATCTTCTCCACCCATATCCAGTGCACACAACTCTCTGCAAACATCAGCTAATAGAGAGAGACAGATCTGGAGATTTAAAGTGTATTTTATCAGACAAGCAAACAAACAAACCAACAAAAAGTAGAGAAGCGTTACAAAAAAGGACCACCATCACTACCACTTTTTGGACACTATCATGATGGTAATACTGAAGTAGCGTACGTTACACCATGTAAATATGGTAAACATAATCATGGTAAAATATACATCAAAAGTACCATATTGGCATTGAACATTTTGGCCTCATTTTTCATCATTATCTGTAATTGCAGCCATAGGTCAGATCCAAAGAAATGAAACACCACAATGAAAGGAATTTAATTTCTAGTTTGAGTACAGTGGTTTCTCCTCATGTACACACACACACACACACACACACAAACATTTTTCACAAGGATGTAAATGGATTTGACAGATGAAGTGAATCATTGTCTGGAACTGAAAAAGATCCAATGAAAAAAAAAAAACCCAGATTTATTCATACACTTCTATTGTCTCATTATTGAAATTGAGAAGAGACCTCCATTCACCAACGCACCGACACCACCCTAACACACACACACACACATTTTCTATCATAATGGGGGACTTTCCATTGACTTCTATCCCTTATACCTAAACGAACCCTCACACCCACACACCTTTCAGCATGTTACATTTTCACTAAAACATTGTTTAGTTAAATTGTTTTAATGTAGACATTTGCCTAAAGAGAGCAACACACACACACAACTGTTGTAGTGTGTGTTGGTGTTTGTCTGTTCGTTCTGCTTGTGGTGTTTTCATGGTTTATTATGTCGACTTGACAAGGCCAACACGCTGTTATTGTTTAAACTTTATATCTGTCAAGTCTGTCTAATCTTTAAGCTTTTAAAATCATTTTAAACCTTCAGGGCAAACTCTGTCAAGCTGATCTCAAAGTCAAGGTTTACTATTTCTTTTCTAGTCTAAATGTAAGAGAATCTTCACGCTTGAAATGTCTCAAAACACCACCAGAGATCTTTGTCTCTATAATATAAGCATATACACCGATCAGGCATAACATTATGACCGGTGAAGTGAATTACTCTATTATCTCGTCATCATGGCACCTGTTAGTGGGTGGGATATATTAGGCAGCAAGTGAACATTTTGTCCTCAAAGTTGATGTGTTAGAAGCAGGAAAAATGGGCAAGTGTAAGGATTTGAGCGAGTTTGACAAGGGCCAAATTGTGATGGCTAGACGACTGGGTCAGAGCATCTCCAAAACTGCAGCTCTTGTGGGGTGTTCCCGGTCTGCAGTGGTCAGTGTCTATCAAAAGTGCTCCTAGGAAGGACCAGTGCTGAACCGGCGACAGGGTCACTCATGGGCGGCCAAGGCTCATTGATGCACGTGGGGAGCGAAGAATGGCCCGTGTGGTCCGTTCAAACAGACGAGCTACTGGAGCTCAAATTGCTCAAGAAGTTAATGCTGGTTCTGATAGAAAGGTGTCAGAATACACAGTGCATCGCAGTTTGTTGTGTATGGGGCTGCATAGCCGCAGACCAGACAGGGTGCTCATGCTGACTTTTTTTTATCAATGTTTTTCATAATCAGTTGCATTTTCCACACTTCCTCCGCCATCTTTGATTTATTTATTTACATCCTTCCTGATATCAGTTGTGACTTCTGAATGATATATCTTCTGGATATAATCTATGGGTTTGGATTTGAGCCTGATTTAGCAAAGGCTAGATTGTGTTTCTGCTGGATTGGCTTTCATTATAAAATCTTGACCACATAATGGGTCATTCTGAGTAATTAAACATACATCAAATCATGAACTACATGCGGCTACAGTGCTCATTCGGTCTCCCTGACAAATGATGATGGAAATCCAGACAAATGCAGCAGTTCCTGTTTCAGTGTTTTGTTTATTTTCAAGCAAGTCTTTTCCCTAATGGCAATGTCAAGCTTCGTCAATGGAAAGGTCATTGTTCCCTTGGAAAGTATTTTAATGAGCCCTGAAGTCATTTGATTTCCATTCAGAGCCTCGACAGCCACCAAAGTGCCAAAGAGAGCAAAAACAACCAACCTGTTTTTCAGTCTTTCAGCCCAATCGATGGCAGAAGATTCAGTTTCTCCACAATTGTGAGAATTGCACAGTAAATCGCAACAGTTGATGTTAAATTAAAAAAAAATGAGAAAAACTTACATTTTGAATCAAATATTATACATGTTATACAACTCCTGACTACAGGTATATGAATTGTTTTTATGCTTATAATTAAAGTTAAAGGTCCCGTTCTTCGTGTTTTTTTTAAAGCTTTGATTGTGTTTACAGTGTGCAATATAATATGTGTTCATGTTTCGCGTGTAAAAAAACACAGTATTTTTAACACAATTTACTTATCTGTACACCGCTGTTTTCACTGTTCTAAAAACGGCTGATGACTTCCTTTATTCTATGAAGTCCCTCCTTCAGAAATACGTAACGAGTTCTGATCGTGCCAGCGGTTCCCGTGTTGTGATTTGACCGCAGCTTAGCGAACGTGGCCCGGTTCCTGTGTTGTGATTCGACAGCAGCTTAGCGCACGTAACTTGCACGGAAAGGTCACGTCTCTTAACGGGAGATATAAATGCGCTTAATGATCTCTACAGCGTCCCTGGGAAAGCCAAACAAAGGTGATTTGACTCCGGGATGAAAATAACAGCGTCTCGACGACATGGCGACAAACACACTCAAACGCAACAATTCCTTTTCTCCACGTGACACGTCCTCTTCTCCACGTGGGACAGCAACAAGACCACGCCCCCTTTTTTCGCGTATTCTTGTGGGCGGAGGTTAGTCTGTTCTACTGTTCTACTGACGTCATTAAAGCAGGCTGTACCAGGATGTAGTCCAAGCCGGACGTTCGCTGTAGGCTTTGAAAGGGAACTTCTGTTAAATAGAATATCTCGCTTGGCATTGAACTTTGAGCTTTATAATTTTACAGGTATTATTTATGCTCTAACAGCAACATTACACACTAACTAAAGTTTGAACAGTGGGATCACGAAGAACGGGACCTTTAATATTATTAGTGGATCTCTGTGGGATTATGTGCAATATATGACAGTTTAATAAAAAAAGAAATTATTGTTATTATTATTATGCTATTTTAAAGGTTCCTCATTTTGTTTTGGAATCTCCTACAACAAGGATCCATGCATCCAAAGTTAAAACAATATATATATTTAAATTCCATTGCAGCATCAGCTCTTTTCTCTCAGTGTCTGAAACAGTTCGATCAAGGATTCAGTCTCTCTAAACCCCGCCTTTCTGAGAGCTGCTTTGCTCTGATTGGTCAGATGGCCCAGTCTGTAGTGATTGGTCAACAGCTTACAGCCTGTGTTTGAAAACAAAAGCTCACTATCATATCTGTATCTCAGCTCTTCCTCAGCTCTTGATACACAGTGATACGAACAGTAACGATGCCGTGGGTTTTACCGTATCAATCTGATCAAAGTGGATTTGCTTTGGCAGCAGAAAACAGCGTCTTCTCCACATGAACAACACAAACCAAACTCTTCCAGTCTCAGCTACAACTGCAGTGTTTGAGGGCGGGGCAAAGCAGACGCTGTTCACCGGCAGCCAATGAAGAGCATTATGCAAATTGGTTACAAACATTCACAGGTCAGTAGGAAGTGAGACTGGAATTACTGACAACTTGTTTCAGTTCAGAATGATTTCTTTTAGGAGACAATAACTACATTTATCAATAATGCATAACCAGAAGTTCACCTGTTTAGAAAACTAGTCTCACCTCAGAAAGGAACATTTAGACAACACACACAAATAACACTAATCTTTTACACTATAATATAAGAACTTAAACAATTCAATACTATACTGCATTTCTTAACAAACCGAAGACATTTCTCTACTTCATACTGCAAACAGATGCAGATGTTGCAGATCTTGCTGCACATCTGGATTTTTTTTAAAGCAACATTTAAAAACAATGATTTCTCCAATCAAACAGAACTGTTCTTTTCGTCCAATTCCATCTTTCTCAAGGCTTTGCTTTAAAAACTAAAACGCCTATGGTTTTGTCTATACTCTTTGAAGGTGAACATCACAGTTCAAAAGCCTCATTCCTTGAATCACTTTGATAAAGTTTCCTCACGAAACACGGAAGGATAAAGGAGAAACAGATGGATGATGATGATCAGGTTACAGAAGTGTCCAGCTGTGCCGTTTAGGTAAAAAAAAAAAAAAAAAAAAAAAAGTAAAAAAGAGAGAAATAGAAGAGAATAAATATGTATAGAAGAGACACTGAACACAGAAAATCTTCTTGTACACCAACTAACACTAGTTTAAACCGTTTGATAAAGTTTCAGCATGCCAGGTTGATCACACACACAAACACACACTTGCGCACACACACGCACACACAGAGACACACACACACACACACACACAAATACTCACACAAATAGACAGACACACACACAGACACACAGAGACATACACACACAAATACACACACGCATACATAGAAGAACACAGATACACACACACACACACAAACACACACACAAATAGACACAGACACACACGCATACACACACACAAATACAGACACGCATACACAGACACGCACACACACAAATACATAGAAGAACACAGATACACACACACACACAAATAGATGTCACTCACACAGACATGCACACACACACACACACACACACACACAAATACACAGACACGCATACATAGACAGACAGACAGACAGACAGACAGACACACACACACACACACAAATAGAAGATAATAAATATGTATAGAAGAGACACTGAACACAGAAAATCTTCTTGTACACCAACTAACACTAGTTTAAACCGTTTGATAAAGTTTCAGCATGCCAGGTTGATCACACACACAAACACACACACACACACACGCATACACACACACACACACAGAGACATACACGCGCACACACACACACACACACACACACACACACAAATAGACACTCACACAGACACACACACGCATACACACACACACACACACACACACACAAATAGACACTCACACAGACATGCACACAGACACACACACGCACACAAATACACACACACGCACACAAATACACAGACATGCATACATAGACAGACACGCACACACACACACACATGCACACACGCACACACACGCACACACACAAATACTCACACACACACAAATAGACAGAAACACACACAGAGACATACACACACAAATAGAAGAGAGACACTGAACACAGAAAATCTTCTTGTACACCAACTAACACTAGTTTAAACCGTTTGATAAAGTTTCAGCATGCCAGGTTGATCACACACACATACACACTCACACTCACACACACACACACACACACACAAATAGACACAGACACACACACATACACAGACATGCATACACACACACAGACAGCACAGACAGCCACACACACACAGACAGCATACATAGACAGACACACACACACAGGTGTGAAAAAGAAAAGCATAAACAATCCGGTAAACATCCCTGATGAGATACAAAGTCAGGTTTGGAGCAACATTAGGATGAGTCAATGATGAGAGAATATTCAAAATACCACATATAATCTTTGGATTAGTTCTGATCTCACAGGGATTGACTGAAATTATACTGGGGCTGTAAACACAATTTACTATGTGCATATATTTATCTATTACTACTTTTATTTGTGAAGAGAAGACATGAAACAAGATGCTTTAGTGAGCGCATGTTTTATTTTTTATTCTAAATCATGTTTTTAATAACGTTGTGGTGTTTGCTTTTTTGCTACTGCTCACACACAGGGTTAGTGGTCTGAACACACACCTACGTATTAACCTTGGGTATGAAACTTGTTCTACACCTGCTCATTTTATGTCGACAACATGAGAAATCTAGTTGTGTCTGCTTGTCTTGAACGGCCTCCTGTATCTCCCGACATCTCTGCTTCACATGGGTCAGGGTTTGAGAAGGGCTTTGATCAGACTCCTATAGTTCAGATTCTTTCATTTTATGAGCATCAGATAAATGTTAAAACACGACAGAGATCTGCCTCTCTCATCTCTGTCTTTCTTCTTCACTCATCTGTCTATCAGTCTAATTTCCACACAGTAAAGCAGGAAGGCATTGAACTGTTGCTAACTCTTTATCTTTATTCAGTAATCACTGAGAAACACAAGGACTCTATTATCCACACTGATATTCACTGTCCTTGATGTTATCCATGCAATGTTCCGGACTAACTGGTTAAACCATAATTCATCCAATGTTCATTTTGTTTCAGGTCTGGCCAGAATCATCTGTCTTATTCTGTTGTAGATGTTGAGTTAGGCGGTGGCTTGATAAAGTCAACATGAAAATCAAAATGGACACTATTTACTTTCTTAAAACATGTTCTTGGTCTTATTGTGCATGATTTTATAGATTATGTTTGTTTTTACAGCTAGTGTTTCAAAATGAAAATGTTTCATCACAAACTTGCTCTGCTTCTCTAACTTCCAATTGCTCTTATTTTTCAACCACGACACACTTTTTCAAATGTCATCATTCAGTCAATTGTCAATGGTAAAAATTAGATCTTCAGTTAATTGAACTAAAATGTTTGCTAATTGAAGCAAATATTAAATAAAATAACTTAAATAGAAACTTGAAACTTAGAAAACAGAAACTATTAAAAGTATTAAAAGTACTAAACTGAAATAAAAATAAATTAAAGGTAATTCGAATGATTAAAAACGAATAAATTAAACAGAGAACTGAAAACATAAAAATAAAAGCTACTTCAAGAAATGAATAAATACATAAATAATACTAAAATAGCACTGCAGGGTTTCTGAAAGACAGAATGACAGACAGAACGAACGAATGAACGAACGACAGACAGAACAAACAACAGACAGAACGAACGTCAGACAGACAGAACGAATGACAGACACAACGAACGAACTAACAAACGACAGACAGACAGACAGAACGAACGACACACAGAACAAACAACAGACAGACAGAACGAAGCACAGACAGAACAAATGACACACAGAACAAACAACAGACAGAACGAACGACAGACAGAACGAACGAACAACAGACAGAGCGAACAACAGACTGAACAAACGACAGACAGAACGAACGAACAACCGACAGAGCGAACAACAGACAGAACGAACGACAGACAGAAAGGACGACAGAGAGCGAACGAACAACAAACAGAACAGACAAACAGAACGAACAGACAGAATGGACGACAGACAGAGCGAACAAATGACAGTCAGACAGAACAAATGACCAACAGACAGAACGAACAACAGACAGAACATACAACAGACATAACGAACAGACAGAGCGAACGACAAACAGAACGAATGACAGAACAAATGACAGACAGAACGAACGACAGACAGAGCGAACGAACAACAGAAAGAGCGAATGACAGACAGACCGAACGAACGACCAATCCATAGTTTTCACGTGTCGTCACACGCTTATAGGAACGCGCAAAACAAGGCTCTCCTCCATTGCCCGCTAGTAATTTTTACCAGGTTTGTAGTCAGTATTAATGCGGTAAGACAGTGATATTAAAATACCAAATTCAATATACACCTTATTGATGTTGCATACTTTGTACAGTAAATCAGACGAACACAGAATATTAGTGCAACACGAGGTTTCTCGGGTTTTCCCCATCGAAACCCATTATAAAGAAAACACATTCACATTCATATTCTTGCCTCATCTACTCGCCTGTATATGGTATGCATCATCAAAAAGGTGTAAACTGAATTTGATATTTTAATATCACTGTTTTAGTTCATTACAGCACTTTCAGGGTGGGTTGCACTAAGGATTCTTTAGCCTGTCAGTTCACCCTCCGTCTGCTTTATCAGCTCTATAACGTTTAAATGCGTAATTTATCTGTGTTTAAAATGAAGTGGTGCAACAACTCGATTTAAAATAAAACCCATTTCAACAAATCCTTTAAACTTTGCTTAATTGAATCCTTATTGGTGCAGCTCACCCTATAGTGTTTTTCACGTTAAGCGTTTTAAAAACGTCCCGCTGTTTTCAGTGATTGAAATTCTGCAGCAGGTGCTGTATATGGATCATAAGTGCCCAAAACGTGCATCTTGTTCACATATTTTTGTTTTAAGATGGAAATTTGACAGGCTTGTGCTGTCGTTCTATGGAGTTCTATGGCGGTTTTTCCCTCCAAGGCTCCGCGACAGTCACGTGACTGAAAACTATGGAACTATAACGAACAAACGACAGACAGAACGAACAACAGACATAACGAAAGACAGACAGAACGAACAAACGACAGACATAACGAACAACAGGCATAACGAACAGACATAATGAACGACAGAGCGAACGACAGACAGAACAAACAAACGAACGACAGACATAACGAACAGACAGAACGAACGACAGACAGAACGAACAACAGGCATAACGAACAGACAGAATGAACGACAGAACGAACGACAGAGCAAACGACAGACAGAACGAACGACAGAACGAATGGCAGACATAACAACAGACAGAACGAACGACAGACAGAACGAACAACAGGCATAACGAACAGACATAATGAACGACAGAACGAACGACAGAGCGAACGACAGACAGAACAAACAAACGAACGAACGACAGAACGAACGACAGACATAACGAACGAATGACAGAACGAACGAACAAACGACAGACAGAACACAGACAGAACGAACAGACATAACGAACAGACATAACGAACAGACAGAACGAACGACAGACAGAACGAACAACAGACATAACGAACGACAGAACGAACGACAGAGCAAACGACAGACAGAACAAACAAACGAACGACAGAACGAATGACAGACATAACGAACAGACAGAACGAACGACAGACAGACAGAACGAATGACAGAACAAACGAACAAACGACAGACAGAAGAACAACAGACATAACGAACCGACATAATGAACGACAGAATGAACGACAGAGTGAACGACAGACAGAACAAACAAACAACAGAAAGAACGAACGACAGACATAAACAGACAGAACGAACGACAGAGTGAACGAACAACAGACAGAGTGAACGAACAACAGACAGAACGAATGACAGACAAAACGAACGACAGAATAAACAAACAAACAACAAAAACAGAACAAACAACAGACAAACACAGAACGAAAGATAGGTAGATAGATGTAGATGGATAGATAGATAGCTGTTTTTCATTTGTCAGTCTCCTCTTGAGAGTGACAGACAGAACGACAGACAGAACAAACGAACGAACGACAGGCAGCAAAGTGGAACAAACTTTATGCTGATAGTTAAAAGTCTGACTTCATGGGATTGTGTGTGAGGAGATGGACATTCCTTCTAAGAAGCCATCAGTGTTTTTCATTCGTCAGTCTCCTCTTGAGAGCGTCTGTGAATAATATTCAGGTGTTTGTGTATCTACACATTCCAAGAGTCTCTCTTCCTCTATTTCTGCCTCTCCCTCTCCCTCTCTCTGAAGTGTTTAAACGAAAAGAAAATGAACTGTACTAAGGAAATGAAAGAATTCAGGGAGGCTTTTAGTGGTCTCTTTGTTTGACCATGTGTGTGCGTGTGTGTGTGTGTGTGTGTGTGTGTGTGTGTGTGTGTGTGTGTGTGTGTGTGTGTGTGAAGGGAGGTCCTGATTTGCCACTGAGAAAAGTATGAAAAGCCTTCAGGGGATTTCCTCTGAAAGAAAGACCTCCTCCTCCTCTTCTCCGACCCCTTACTTGCTCTCTCTCTCTCTCTCAAGCACTTTACAGTCAAGACAAAACGGCACAGTGAGCCGACGACAGACCGCTTGACACTTTGCATTTCTCAGCAGACGTCGTACTCTTGTACAAACTTGCAAAAACTTACTAAACAATGGCTGTAATCCACCGTAGCCCAAATCTACATGCCTTTCCAAACCGGACACCACGGAAGCACCTCTGGATGTAAGACACCATGGGACTGCTGCCATTACATCTCCAGAACTAAACCTGGAATTTTTCTTTGTTGGAGTGACAGATTTTAGGATGACAACTCAGTAGCCGAGACTCTGTCGTCAAGATGGTAAATAAGACTTGTTCATTTAAGCTTTTACACACACCGTCTGTGTTGTTGTGCCACTGACCTACTGAACTGCTGATAACTGGAGTACTGAGCTAGAGCTGACTGGTGACCCGTAGGGGCATTAACATTTATTTAGCATAAAGTTAACTAAATTAACTTTTCACACTAAGAAAATCCTTTTGTTTCTGCAAAAGCTTCTTTACCAAACTAACAGGCAAGGTTCTCTCAAAGTTATGAACAAACGTTCTTCCAGTGACATTAATAAAACGTTTGTTCAAAATGATCTAGTCTTTAATACACTCTAAAAAAAAAAAGGTTCTATATGGCACCAAAAATGGTTCTTCGTCGTAATCATAGAGGAACCACTTTTGGTTCCTATATAGCACCATATCTTAACATGTTCTGTGTATGGTAGCGGGGCTATATAGCACCTTAGTCAAAGAACCGGTGAAGAACCGGTGAAGAACCGCTGAAGAACCAAAATTGGTGCTTTATAGCACTTAAAAAGGTTCCCCTATGATTACGAGCCAATAACCATTTTTGGTGCCATATAGAACCTTTTTTTTTTTAGAGTGTAGTGTAATTTCAAAACAAAAACATGTATACATCGTTATTTTTTCTGAAACGTTTCGTGTAACATTTTTTTTAATGCTTACTTGTTCCAGAACGTTCAGAGAACATTCAAAAGTAACGTTCCCATAATGTTTGCAAAATTATCAAATAAAATGTTCCCTTAACGTCCCCATAGCCAAGATTTTAGCAAACGTTAGCAAAAATATCTTAGAACTTATTTTTGTTCGTTTTCAATATTTTTTTTGAAGTTTGTCAACTAAAACGTGATTAGTTAAAGAAACAATATAATCTGGAAAGAACCTACTTTCATTTTCGCATTCAATTGATTCTAGTCTTGGCGTCACAATATCTAATAGTAGAATAATATTAAGCATGTTATGTCCATGTTTCAATGTAAAACAGCAGATTTTTGCACTACGCTCTGTGAGATCCTCAACGTGATCTCTGACAGATCTGCATGACCCAGTTTCCAGCTCATATTCTGCAGTGTCTCTATAGCGTTTGGTTTGTTATGCCTCTCTGAATGAATGATGGTGTTTGGCTGAGAGTTGAACAGCCTCCATAAGCTTTATGTTGTGTTGTATTTGAGTAAGGCAGGTGTGTTTAATCTCTGATACTCCAATAATTTACAACGTGTTACGTGACAGGTACTGGAGACCAGAGCGAGGTGTGTTTTATGGCAAGTTTCACACATACCTTAGGAGTTCATGCCTATGGAATATGAACCTGCTAAGCAGAAATCACTCTACTCTCCTTTAGATTATAATATCACACTGTAAAATTTAATTTAAGTGCAATCAACTTGGATGTTTAAGTAATTTCAACAAATTACATTTGACTGATTTAAAAAATGAGTTGAAAATTGCTATTTTGATGAGTTAAAGCAATGTAAAATATATGTTGTCATAACTTATAATATAGATTTTTTTACAGTGCAGTTACATTCATCTTTTAGTTCACCATGTTCCATCATGTGGTGCATTTTCTGCTATTTGTGGGCCAAAAGCAACCATTGTTATAGAGCTGCCAGCTCCATTGATAAGATAAAAACTTTTCACGATTAAAGGAACACGCCGACTTTTTGGGACTTTAGCTTATTCACTGTATCCCCCAGAGTTAGATAAGTCCATACATACCATTCTCATCTCTGTGCGTGCCATAACTCTGTCTGACGCACCCACCGCTAGCCTAGCTTAGCACAAAGACTGGAGGTAAACGGCTCCAGCTAGCCTACTGCTCAATACGTGACAAAATAACCCCAACATTTTCCTATTTACATGTTGTGATGTGTATAGTTACATTGTGTACTAAGACCGGCGGAAAATGAAAAGTTGTGATTTTCTAGGTTGATATGTCTAGGAACTATACTCTCATTCCTGCGTAGTAATCAAGAAACTTTGCTGCTGTACCATGGGTGCAACGGCGCAATGATATTACGCAGCGCCTGAAAATAGTCCCCAGCACGCTCTCTGTGCAAGCAGGTTGTCCCGTTGGTTAGGTTGATGGAAGTTAGCCTATTTTCAGGCGCTGCGAGTTCAACTTCCACATAAAAAATTGCCAAAGAAAACTAAGTACACAACCTGGTATACCTTTGTCGATGTATATTTTCTGGCTTCAAATCAAATATTGTAATGCTTTGATTTCTCTCGGAGTGGGCTGGTTTGGTTCAAAGCTTAGAATTTTTCATTAATAAGCCCACCGGCAACTATAGTTGCCACAGTGTATAGTTGTAATTTTCCTTTTGTAAGTATTTTTCTAGATAGTATCCATGTTTTTAATCTCAATGACATGCAAGAAAACAACCAAATAAAGGATTTCAAGAGGGAAAAAAAGGCATTAACTTCCTTCCTGTCACATGAGATTGCCAATAACGAAGGCAAACAAAGGTTATTATCATGTTACTAATAAGTATTTTTTGTTGACATATATATATCTACATAATCGTGAAGGTCTCTAGAATCATCCAAACAAAACAACTCTTACAAAGATCTATAGTTTTTTGTACACTTAGTCAAAAGTCCAAGCAGCAACTATAGTTGCGGTGGGCAAATGACTTGAAAGTACATATAATGGGGAAATGGGGTATACTGTGTTAACAGGTTAATAAACCAAGAATTTTGGTCTTTAGTGCTTTTTGCTTTCATAATATCCCACCTAAAACATAACTTAACCCTTTAACTGACATCTCTACTGTACAGTAGACCTTAATTCGATAGGGAAAAATATCCTATTTTATGATATTATGTCTTGTAAGGGCCAAAATATTGAGGACCCTTCATCCAGTTTGGATGCGTTTCATTCTAATCGGTCAAGGACCCTAATTCTCTTTATGACTAGTAGCTTACGATTCCATTATAATGTGGAAATTCAGACAAGTAATGAGTTTACATTTACATTATTACATGAAATCACCTATTACAGTCAGCCATTGAATACTATGGGACTATTTATTTATTTTAGTTATATAGATGCAATTTTTTCGTCATATTAATTTATTTTCATTTAACTTTTTGATACACAATGCCCTGTTAGGGCAACTTAATGGCTGAACTTTTCTGCTCTATGTTCCACCACTTTAAGAAAAATTTATTTGTTGTTTGTTGTATTTTCATATTCAACAGATTATAAGATAGATGCAGCTTTTTTGAGTTTGCATCCAATGTTCTTCGACTTTTATACACAATGAATTTGTTTATGAATAAAGATTGATCTGTTGAAAGCCGTTATTTTGAGTTAGATGCCAAAAGTTCTCCTATAGTCAAGAGAGATAGTGAGAGCCACTAACTGTTTATTTCATAGAAATATCAGTAAATGTCTTCCTAATTTTTGTTTGCCATATTTTTTTATGTCAAAGTAAAGTTGAGTATGCTAAATAAAATTCCCTCCTGTAAATTCTCCCCTAAATATGTACAGGTATATGACACGCACAACAGATAGTTAAAGCAACAGTGCATTTTTAAACGTTACATGGGTTAAAATAAATACAAACACAGATGTGTCCATGTGACTTTAGACAGGTTACTATATATATGTACAGAAGTGTTGGGACTTCCTGTGAGAGATGTTTGGAGCTTTGAGAAGGCCGCTCACCTGCACACTTGCTTTCTTGTGCAGGGGTTAAAGTGACCGTTTGACAGCTGCGCTCACTGGAGTAAAACACTATTAGTCCAAACTCTCTCATTCACACACACATAAACAACAGTCACGCTGTGCTCGGGCCCTTTAGCACCTCTCAGACAGCTGGACAACCCAAAACACACACTTTACCACAGAAAACACACACGTGTCATTGGATTAGTGTTAAACATAGATTCTGGTGTTGTCTGCGACATTAAGTCCAAAACTTAGTGAAATGCTGTGCTGTCTACTTTCTACACTTGACTTGTTTACTTACATTATCCCAAATGTTTCCAACAATGTTTAAATCTAGAGAAATTCATTGCTTCATTGTGTCGTCAAATCACACCTACCTTCAGCGGTCGGTATAAACCATTGAAACAGTATGGTTCCTAAAAATCAATCTCTGGTAGTGTCTATAAAGCCACAGTCATGATGGCTCACAATTATTCATTATCATTTGCAGCGGGTTCGGTCACCAAAGATGACCCTCTAAAGCAAAAACGGCTGTGGAGGTAAACACTACAACTCCCATGATTCCAAGCTCTGTCACTGCGTCATAAACAAGCGGCAATCTCCCGCAGTTTCTCTTGAAGCAAATACGGAAGTGACATATACTGCCTTTCATTGACTGGCCACTAGGGACAGGCTCCAGAAGGGAGCAGAATCTCATTGAGCCCCATGTTAAAATGCCCAACTTTACAGCAGATTAAAACATGTTTACAGTCTGGTACAAATTGTGGTTTTGGTGTATACGGCTAATTTTGCCCTTCATGACAACTGTGAGGGGGGTTATAACTTACATTATATAAAGCATTAAAGTTCTGCATAATTAAGGGCGTGGCCACTTCGAGTGATAGGTGGATAGCCATTTATCTGCTGTCTGTTAGTCAGCGCGTCACTTCAGCTCCGCCCACATCCCGCCTTTTTGCCCATTTTCTGTTATCCGGGAGTGACGCGCGATGACGTGCTGCCAAGATGGCAACGGCCATCTCGTCCATACTTTGCGCTTCAGAACGGCTCATCAGAATCCTATGGGTGACGTCACGGACACTACGTCCATATTTTTTTACAGTCTATGGTCATAAAGCTATGCCTTTGTTATTGTCATATATGATCAATAAGTTATGACAAGATATGTTTTTACATTGCTTTAACCAAGTTAAGCAATTTTCAACTTTTAAAAATAATTTATTCAAGTTTCATCCAAGTTGAATGTACTTAAAAATGTAATAAGGCAACTTTTTTTTCTTACAGTATAGCAGTGAAACTTCCATACTGTGCCTTTAACCGGTTGCTGCCTTAAATATTTAAGTATAATCCATTTGGGTGTACTTAAATTATATTAAGCTGACTTAAATTTAGTTGAATCTTGTATTTGTACACATCTCACATGAACTCTTTAAAAAGAGTCTAAAAAGTTTCAAAGTGTGAGTGAGCCGAACGAAAGTCACGTCACAAACGCAGCGGGGGTCAGATTTCATTCATCACGAGAGCGAAGTAAGAGCTGAGGTAAGTGCGGTATTCATTCTCAGCGTGTGTCCAGTCTGGCGTGTTTTCAGATCTCATGTGGAAGCTAAACTTAGGAATTAATTGAAAAGTTGAAACACTCACTTTGCTCCGCACTGCCCCGTTATGAATGCCCGATCCGAGTGGCAGTCCCTGTGAGTGAGATCTCTCCCCTGTGGGTGGGTTGATAAAATGCGGAACAGCTCCTTCTACTGGCTGTAGTTTTTAGCCTCTGGCCAAAAAATCCTCCAATGGCGCAAAATTACGAAATTTGCATCATCTGAGGATTTTTTCCAGAAATAAAATGCATAATTCTCTCGTCTCAGGAGGATATGAGGGGGGAAATTACCATAATTTGAATATACTACCGGGTTTCTACTAATACAAAGCTTAATGCTCAATAAATCAAAGCTTAATAAATCGCTGAAGTAACCCTTTAAATTATTTTTTACAACACCGGCAAAGATCGTTAACACTCATTTTCTCCTTCTACTTCTTCCAGTGTGCGTGCAGTTAAGTTCTGTTGACAACTATGCGTCGCTCAACACGTCACTTACTCCGTTGCTCTGATTGGTTGTAGGTCTATCCAATTGAGTGCAGTGGCACTTTCTTTCCTGGTTTGGTTGAAACACGCCCCATAATCACAGCCCAATGGAGCAGTATCAGACTCATATTCTGACTAGAATCTGCGTATGACGACGTCAGACAAGACATTCTGAGGAAAAAGCAGAGAGAAAAATAAATAAATAAATAAAAATTACATTTATACATGGGTTCGATATTTAATTCAGTTTTTAATTAAATGCTGTTGAATGTTTGAATCTGGGCTGTGTCTGAAATCGCCCCCTGTGCCTTTAAATAGGGCACTATTTGAGGGGACAGCCATTTATGTAGTGGTGCCCGAAACCATAGTGGACATTATCGAGTGCACTCATTCAATCCCACAATGCACCGCAATAACAGAGTAGAGTGTTTAACCGATGCACGCTCAATGGCTACAGAATACCCATAATGCACTGTGAGAGTCGTGCATTAAATTAATTCCCACATCTGACCAGAAGATGGCGCAGGTCATCCATTTTCCAAACCACTGGTTCAATGTGGCTACAGCGTAATATCATACAGGTATAAATTCCTTTTACTTGATTATTAAATTGTTTAATTAAGGTTTATACATATTTTCCATGACAGAGCTAACAGCAATGCATTCTGGGATTGGTATACAGTAGATGTGATGCTGTATATGTTCGGCAAAAGAAGGTTTTGTTTTGCGTAAAGAGTGTGTCTGACGTCCTAAAATACTGCCTAAGTAGGGAGCGCACTAAGTTTTGGAATAAAACCCTAGTGTGGTTTGACTGATTTGTTTTGGCATACTAAATAAGTTAGCGAGCTACAGCTGTTGGAACACTGTTGGTATGATGCCTTGAGGATAGAAAATCAAATAAAGGAAATGGAAAAGGTTTTTCCTGTAGTAAACACAGCAAAGTTAACAGTATTTTACTGAGGGTAACCACCCCGAATCTGACATGTCATAAAATATAAATTTTACAATCATCAACAAACTAGACTGAGATGTTTTGAGCATTTTTCCTAAAAAAAGCTTGGGAGCTTCTGACCTCGATGACTTCCTGTCGAGCAGACAAAGAGAAATCTGATGATTTGAGTCTGTTTTCTATTAGCATGTTGTTCATCATCCAGATGGTCCCAGTCACATGGTGTCCCAGTGCCCTAAAAACATCTCGGAAAGAAAGGAGTTTTCTGAACAGCACATACACTGGATTGTCAGATCCTAGACCAGTAATTTTAAATCCAGATTTTTAGGCTGTATCTGCCAAAACTGAGTCAATTCTTCCTTTCACGTTTCCACCTGACGCAATGCTCCAATCATTCTGAAGTTCAGGGAACCATAAGTGATCTGAGCATGTCTAGAGCCATGGTATGTTCATGGTCTTTTGTGCGCTCTGAGTTGCTAATATTTATTTTGGAAACAAGTCCCAGGACCCTCAATCAAAATCCAATGAAATATGATATCCGGGATCATTTGGAGTCAGTTTTGCGGTCTTGGATCTCAGCGAGAAACCACAGAGCCTTGCTTCATCAGCAGGGCATACTGGGGAGAAAGTCAATAAAATACACGAGCTGTGAAAATAAGTTGGCAGCGTGCAGAGACAGACGTGTTCGCGAGACCTGCGGATGTCAGAGGTGATTTACAGTACGGCTGTTTAAGGAAATAAATGCACAAGTACTGCTAGAGTGTCTGTGAGAGATTCATATAAAGATAAACTATAAAAGAGCAGACAGGGAAGACAAAAGAAGCAAAGACAAAGCACATTCATACCTATACATGGGTTCGATATTTCATTCAGTTATGAATTATTTATATGCTGTCTGGGCTGTGTCTGAAATCGCCCCCTATGCCTTTAAATAGGGAACTATTTGAGGGGACAGCCATTTTCTGTGGTGCACGCTCAATAGCTACAGAATACCCATAATGCACTGTGAGAGTTGTACGTCGAATTAATTCCCACGTCTGACCAGAAGATTCATTTAAAGATAAACTATAAAAGAGCAGACAGGGAAGACAAAAGAAGCAAAGACAAAGCACATCTACACTCATGTATTCGAGCAGTGTGTCGCATCATGTCAAGAATAAATCCCATTATAATTAGTGAAGTGGTCTTCACTGGAAGTGTCCATTGCATCTTTATGTATTTGTATTTAAGGAATTTAGTAACATTTGCATGTCTGCACCGCATGGATTGCAAAAGATGTGAGGAATGCAAGAATGTGCACCTTGAATGCAAATGTATTTACATTTGGTCTTTTAATTTATATTTCAATATTTTGTTTCTCGATATGCAACGATCACTCATACCATTATGACCACCTTTCTAATATTGTGTTGGTCGAGGCATGGACTCCTCTAGACACCTGAAGGTGTGCTGTGGTATCTGGCATCAAGTTGTTAGCAGCAAATCATTTAAGTCCTGTAAGTTGCGAGGTGGGGCCTCCATGGATCGGACTTGTTTGTTCAGCACATCCCACAGATGCTCGATTGGATTGAGATCTGGGGAATTTGGAGGCCACCTCAATCTTATTGTTGTGCACCTCAAACCATTCCTGAACCACTTTTGCTTAGTGGCGGTGCATTATCTGCTGAAAGAGCCACAGCCACCAGGGAATACCGTTTCCATGAAATGGTGTACATGGTCTGCAACAATGCTTAGGTAGGTTGTAGGTGTCAAAGTAACATCCAAATCCCCAAGGTTTCCCAGCAGAACATTGCCCAAAGCATCACACTGCCTCCGCCTGCTTGCCTACTTCCCATGGTGCATCCTGCTCACGTGCCAGCTGTTGGTGCTTTCGGCGGTGGACAGGGGTCAGCATGAGCACCTTGACTGGTCTGCGGCTATGCAGCCGCATACGCAACAAACTGTGATGCACAATGTATTCTGACACCTTTCTATCAGAACCAGCATTAACTTCTTGAGCAATATGAGCTCAAGTCAATTTGATCAGACCACACGGGCCAGCCTTCACTCCCCATGTGCATCAATGAGCCTTGGCCGACCATGTCGTCTGTTCAGCACTGTTCCTTCCTTGGAGCACTTTTGATAGATACTGACCACTGCAGACCGGGAACACCCCACAAGAGCTGCAGTTTTGGAGATCCTCTGACCAAGTCGCTCAAATCCTTACGCTTTCCCATTTTTCCTGCTTCTAACACATCAACTTTGAGGACAAAATGTTCCCTTGCTGCCTAATATATCCCACAACTAACAGGTTCAGTGATGAAGAGATAATCAGTGTTATTCACTTCACCTGTCAGTGGTCATAATGTTATGCCTGATTGGTGTATATAGCAATACTAACGTCCAGAGTTATTTCATTCCAAAGCAACGCATGCAAAGTAAATTAATGTTTTGCAACAAATGCAAAAAAAAAAATAATTATATATATAAATTATATAATAATTATATATATATATATCGATTTTACTGCTATGATAACATGCTTCCAGGCTCATTGTTTGCTTCCAGACACTGTGTTAAAGTGTTCAAAACTTGTTTTGATTACGGATTCCTTCAAGTACTTTTTCTAGTGAAAGCCGTTTACTACTGTAGTTAGACAATGACATAAGAGGTGAAGACTCAGTTTCACTGTGTTCCATTTGGATTCACCAAAAAGCCTTTAAACTGACAGAAAAGCACTCTTGTTTGTCTGCAGAGCATGGATTGCAAAAGCTGCAAAGAATGCAAGAAATGCAAAGACAATTTGTTCTGAGCCACAAAGAAATGCATTATAATGTAGTGTGACCAAGAACATCCAAAGACACAAATTATTACATAATATCTTATTACATAAGTGCTAGTGTGAAAGCAAAGTCTTAAAAACAAGTGAACGCACAGAATATCATTATAACATAACTTTTAACACACTCAAATGTAATATGATAAAACAACGCTGCATTACCCCACATACGCATACATAATAAAAGCTCTACGAAATCAAGGTGTCATCAAGCTACGCCTTTGTTTTGAATAAGGGACCTCTAGCGAAAATTACATATTGTGCCTTTAATCTAAAAAAAAAAAAGCATACGGAATAAAATTACACACATCAGCTAAGAACTCGAGAAAATGATGAAAATCACTGAAGAACCTTTATTTTGAAAACCGTATTCAAACAAGCGAGTTAATGGATTTTGTCAGATGTAGGTGTTTGGCTGATGAGAGTCAGACAGCTCCATTGTGCCAAACTCCCTCTGTGAGGAGTTAAACCACAGTGGCTCAGAGACAAAGACAACACTGTCCTGAAGAGGGAGGAGAGGAGGAAGAGAAGGAGAGCCTCTGCGAGCAGGATTGCAACTTACTGGAATTTGACAGCTGTAATGAGAGACTTTCCTAAGCTGACAGATGATGAAGAATCTTGTTCAGGTTAGATTAGTGTTCGTCTCAAGAGTGCAGATGGACTTTCTAACTTCTACCACTTGTACTTTTAATATTTGTGTGCTCTTTGTGCAACCCTAACGTGATTACAGAGCTTGAAAAGAGGGTTTAAAATGGCCTCTTTTGTCCCTTGCCAAAAACACAAGTCCAGACTTATTCTTTGAGCAAAGCATGAATGCGTTTTTAAACAATGTATGGCACTATTCTGTTATTGCACCATGTTTTATCATTCAAGTATTTATTCAACTACAGGCACTTTTGGTCCTGTGGATATAAACTCCCTTAAAACAACTTTCTTAAAACACACTTTCTCTAGTTCAATTTGTCAAGTATTAAATGTCCAAAAGTATGCGTCACATGAGAATTCTTCCATCATCTTGTTATGCAAAATTGCGCCATTACGCCTATTTTCATAACCATGTTAGGCACGTATGCAGTTGTCATGAGGGCATTAAATTAATTTTTGTGCCATGTCAACATGCATCCAGGCATTGTGTGGGAGTGTTTGCACTATCTGTGGGTGTATATGGAGGAGGCCCATGTAAATAAAGATAGAACTACATCTACATCAACTACTATTATAGAACTACATCTATTCAAATAGCCTAAACTCAGTCTGTGGATTTGCAGTGTGGGGATTCCGCCTAACCCCCAATTTCCACCGGCTGCGTTACGGCTCCGGCACTGCGGCGGAGTCAATAGGTTTCCATTAAAGTCAATGAGTGTATTTCCACTGAATGCGGTACAGCTGCGTTCCGACTCCGGCGATCCGCAGCCCTCCGGAGCAGATATGCAGAGCTTCTATTTTTGCCGGATGCCGGAGCGCTCCGCAGCACTACAGGGCAGAGTACGCAGGACAGGAAGTCGAGTGACAAAACAGAACAGCCAGAAACAAAATAAAAGATCCGTTTAATTTTCAAAATAAAATGCACCGCGCTCATATTTCCCTACACTACACCTTGAAAATGTCATAATGGGCGGAGACAGGCTTGTTTTAACCCCGTTGACACGATGGATGAAGAAATGCTGATTATTGAGGTACAGAATCAACCCATCATCTATGACCCCTCACATCCTTTTTATAAGGACAACATTAAAAAGGATGGAAAACTGTTCCTGGTTTGGTAGTTCTGTTTATAGAAACTACATATCGCGCGATCACACCAGAACTCGCGAGATTACATGGGGCCTCGTGACGTCAGCTGTCAGTCATGAACGCAGCCGTTCCGCAACAAATCCGGACCTGGTGGGTATTGACGGACGACGGAACACGGAGCTGTCACGCAGCGGAGCCTTTCCGCAGCCGTAACGCAGCCGGTGGAAATTGGGGGTCAGTCCATGTCCTAAACCTGAAATGACAGTGGACAATAGGGGTGGGCGATCTGACGATTTTATAGCGTGAACGATCTTGAAGATGTCCACAATCTACTTTTCAAGCGAATCGTGGAGATTGTGATCTTTAATGTCTTTGTGATAAATGTTAAAATACTGCAACGACTGCCTACTAGATGCCTGTGCCATCTATGTCCAAATCAGTCAAATCATGTAACGTGACTGTCGTAAAATGCCGCGGGACATGCTTTATTTTAAAAAGGGTTATTAAAAGCCTATTAAATTGCAAAAGAGACTGATCCCCACACACTTTCTTGGAGTTTCAGGTGCGCGCCTAATCGGTCAAATATGCACAAATTATGTCAAAATGTCTGTTTATTTACGTAAACACAATTGGGAAAGAAATCGGATGCGTGTCATCATATTGGATCCATGCATTCGGTCTTAGGGCTTTTTCACACCTGAAAGTCCACACCAAGGTCCGAACCGAAGTTCATGTTTTGATACATTTTATACATTCGGTTAGTTTTGGTTTGGTTTCACATTGCAATTATGCGAGCGCACTAAAGAACTTTACAAGACACACTTGCGTCCACTCGTCATCATCTATGTGGGCTGCATCTGGACATTGAATGGTTTGTAAATGGATGTGCGTCTGACGTCAGCGTCTTTGACAAGAATGAACGAACGGACGCATATCATGCCACTATTGAACAGTGCGCATTGCTTGACTATTTTCTTTTCGTTACGTTTAAAAGTGGACATTTCAAGCTTTATATACACATATTTCTCATGTTTGTGAGGCAGTAGCTGCTGAGTTATGGTTTATTTGAGATGCGCTCCAGTTCATGTGCAAAGCATGTGATCGCTCCAGTGGTTATTGTCTGCTATAGACTATTTGCTTCTTATTTATTCAATTTCAGGCAATTATCTGATGAAACATTGATTAAAATTAAGATACAATTTATACAAAACGAAATTCACATTAAAGAAAGGCTTTCTAAACAAAATCATAGCCTACAACATTTATTTCAAAATCATTTCTGACCTTCTGTCTTCTGACAGATTGCACATCTTTTCACTTTTCATAATCAATGTAGCCTAGATGAAATTTAAAAATAACATTAGAATATTAAAAATAAACAGGCACTTCCTGTAAATGGTCTGAAAGTACGAACCATACTGAAAATGCTTTCACACTAGAAACAAACCAAACCTTTGTTCAGTTTAATCCGGACCGAGACTACCTCTTTTCGTCGGACCAAATTTAGTCTGTTTGGTCCGGACCGTGGTACGGGGGAGGTTTCACACCTGATTTTGATTCGGACCAAACTGAAAAGTCTGAAAATCTGGACCAAATAAGGTAGGTGTGAAAGCGCCCTTAAAGCCTAATGTAAATACCTTCTGCTGTCTGTCATTAATGTTAAACAAAAGAGAAAATCACCAACTGCTCTTGACTGAATAACATTATAGTTTTAATAAGAATTAATGTATATTTAATTCATACAGTGAAGACTATGCAGTTTAACTCATGGTTTAATGACTGTTTTGACAACTGATTGTTTAAATCAATACTGTCTTTTAAATTGTGCAAATAGATCTTAAAATTGGGAATATCGTGATCAGATCGTGGATCTTGATTTGTTTGTTATAAGATTGTGATATGAAATATTGGGAAGATTGCCCACCCGTAGTGGACAATAAAAAGATGTCGCTGACATTTGCAGTTTATACATGACACTGATTAATGGCTAATTACAGTCAAAAATGGTCTTTGCACTTTGCGCGCACAAGTTCGCCACCCCACGTATGCCTGAAACCTTAACATGTACTTGTACGAAAGTTACAAACCTCCTATGGACTGCACACATGACTTTGTTTATACACTTAAACATAAATATACTGCACTACTGAAGCACTTCGCTTAAGATGTAAAATTCTTAAAGTAGTTCAATAGCTTTTAGTCATGGAAATGACATTTTTAAACATTTTTGGAATAAAATGGCCAAAATAGACTTGCTAAATCAAATTTCATAGCATGCATTTTTGTCTCCTAAATACACACATAATTAATGCATAATTAATAATGAATGGGATTGATTTGGATGCAATAAAAACACCTCATATTTTATCTCAAGCTCTTCACTGACACTGTTGTGACCTTGAGCAATTACACTAACCTATTAATGATGCTTGCCTTAGCAGACACCACTAAATACAAGGCTGTTTGTTTGCTGTGCATTTATGAAATCATCTTATGCTTCAGAATTAATGACAGCTGAGCTTTGGTGTGTTTCAAACATTAGACTGAAGCTTATATTTATCTTGCGTTGTATAATTACATAGACTTATGCACTGCCAAATGAAAAGATGTTTTTGCACCAGATATTTATGTTTAGATTTAATTGAGAGCTGTCACGGCAAAACTGTGCAACTAAAATGAACGTTCCTGCAGGTGAGAAGACAGACAGGGCGTTATTTCTATAAAGTGCTTCTACACATGGAAAACCGACCCTATTAACATCTCCAGATATCAAATGAGCCTTCAAATTAATGTTCCAAAGTTCAGCCAAGGGCTTCATCTAAGGATTTTATTTACAAAAACAAAGAAAAATGCATTTGACAGTCTACTGAACGCAAATACCAGACTACAGGAACAACACCAGGCCCCAGATATCCTTCATTTAGTATCCTGAAGATTTATTAAATGAAGTTTGACTAGGACGTGTTTTGAACACCGAGGTGTGGACGTGTAACAGGAGAAGTACCGGGGGTAAACAGCATAACAGGCGCAGAGCCATGGCGAGACCACGCAGAAGTGTTTACTGTAGAAGAAAGAGAGAGGATGGGAAAGTCAGCGGTTCAACATGCTCCCAGGACGGACCACCCTGAACAAAACGCACACATGGCCCAGAAAAACTACTTTAGTTAACGATTAAACAAAAAGGCTATTGTGTCTTTCCACAATCAGTCACAATTATTAATCATTAAACCTACTGTGGAAGGTCCTGTTCTAATCCTGTATGGGATCATAAGACTTCAAGGGGAAGATGGAGCAATATGCATCAGCCAAGTTGTCTGGCTATCACCAGACCAAGCTCAATATTTTAAGACTGAACATTAGTCTGGGGAGTCTGCTCTGTATTTTCTACTGCACAAGAGGCGTGATCAACGGGCATAGTTCAAATGATACGCAATTTGATAGTCATCGTGTTAAACCCTGCAATAGAGCGCCAGGTGGATAAGCCGATTTGTGATTGGTCCCAGCAGATTTGGAAAGCAGGAAAGAAAAATGCACAGGTTTCCAGCCTGAGGGTTTACCCAGTCTATCAGCCAATGTGTTACTAAGGGAAATAAATAGAAACATTTGTTAAATTAGTTGCCATACCACAAAACGTAAAACGATTCAGAACTGGGATAAGACGGCCCCCTAACAGGGACATGAATGTTGGACCGGAACCGGACGATTTCCTCAGTTATGTCAAAATGCCCGTCTTGACGAGTATTCAGTTAAACACAGTCCTTTTTGGAAACATCACACATGTTGTGTAACAGTATATTTGATCGGTGCATAAACTCTTAAAGTGACAGTAGTCTAATATTCATGCAGCTGTCTGTCGTGTTAATCAAAGAACAAAAGACAGAAAATCACTCTCTGATCTTGACTGAATACGTTTGATAACTTTAACTGTAAGCAGTAATCTGTATAAAATTTTTACAATGAAGACTCTCCAGTGTTATTTTACATAGGATTACTTTAATTTCTGTAGTTTTTCTTACCTGAATTATAACCTATTGTTAGACCCACCTGAAAAACGTATTTCATATCTCTTTATTTTATTGAATTCATTTGTGCTGTTTTTTGCAATTTGTTTATTTGATCTTATTTTATGACTGACTTTTTACATGTTTTTTAATGAAAATAACATTTTGCATTGAAGAAAAATTGATTTTTGTTTGTATATGCTGTCACTTATAGTTCTAAGAATAGAAAATCGCTATCGGTACATCTCTACTTTTGATATCACTTGAATTAACATTTGCATATTTTTAAAAGTGTCATCAATATAATACTAAATAAGCTGTTCTATATACAATTTTGATTTGACAATTTAGTTTAGAATATTTAAATTACTGATAACAGAAAAAGCAGAAAGGTTCACCTGAAAAGTACATTTATTCTATAGTTTCTATATTGGCATATGAATATTTACATATTTAATTGCCCATATTTTAAAAGAAGATAGGTCACATAGCAACAAATTGAATGACTTTACTCAGTTAGCCTATAGGTTTTAAAGGGATAGTTCACCCAAAAATGAAAATTGTCATCATTTACTCACTCTCAGGTTGTTCAAAGCCTGTATGAATTTCTTTCTGCTGAACACAAAAGATATTTTGAAGAATGTTGGTAACCAAACAGTTTCTGGTCCCCACTGACTTAGTATCCATAGCATTTTTTGGAAGTCAATGCGGACCAGCAACTGTTTAGTTATCAACATTCTTCAATATCGTTCAGGAACTTTATGCAGGTTAATTTTAATTTTTGAGTGAAATTTATATCTAATTCATGAAATCATTGAATAATAACCTCATGAAACACAATAAGTGTTAAATGACACCAGTAATAGCATGCCGAAATCATGCTTTATCACAAATCACTGGGAATATCAAGCAGGTAATGGTGAGAACGTGAGAAAGTCTAGTACTGAATCTGATAAACATCAATGTGTGCATACTTCATAGATGAATACATGACAAAGCAGACATCTGATGTCTGTATCATTCAACGACTAACAAGGCAGAGCTCAAACTGGGGGTTTTCCGTCGATTCGACACACTGCAGACTTTGAGGAATCATTCATGTCTGTAGCACAAATGGTGTAGGATGAGATAGAGACTTATGACTAGGTATTTGTTCAAATCAATAACCCCAGGTATGAGCAATAATAAAAGTGATGTTGTCTTAGCAAACTGTGTCTCAATGTGTCAGGCCATTTTATTGTTATCATTGTTAATGAAAACATAAACTGGAAAACTGAAATGAAATGCATATGCTTAATAATTTAGAACTAAACTAACCCTGGAACTAAATCATAGACATTACTTTTTTTCTTTAAAAGGGAAGGGATTTGTTTATGTTTGTTCTTTCCTAAGCAGACATAAACTTCCTGTGTGAGATCACACTCAGGTCTTGTAATCATCTTAAACAGGAAGCCAGTAAGGCTGTTTAGCCAAAAGATGAATAGACTAAACACACAAATATCTTAACATGGCTAAAGCCTGATTTTCTTTCCATGGTTAAACATTGCACTGGGCTGCATTTTTTTTTATTTTTTTATAAACATGCAGTTTAAGAGATTCAACCTCTAGCCAGCAGTGGATAGTAATCCACTCAGTAACAGGTTGAGTCTGTTTAAGGTTTAAACCAAGGACATCCAGACTTCCCTCATTTTCCACACTGCATTCCCTGTGCTTTTCCCACATCTGCTTTGTAAATTATTCCAAGTCGGACACTTGAAAGGTGAACCCAACATCCCCATTACAGAGGAATGCATGAGAAACATGTATGATAAATATTTGGGAGAGCAAATATGAGACAGTCAATCAGCTGATGCAGATGTGCATGAACATGGATGTTTCTATATTACACACACATTTTTTTGGTGCCTCGTTTTTCTTGTGGAGGGGAAACTGACATACTTGGTATTATGATTTCTTCCATTCATTTATGATCGCATTGCCTGTTTCCTCCACTTACAATGGTTTGAGAAAGAGACACGCTGCCTTCATAAGGTGGACAACAGAATAGAAATGTTTTGATTAGGCCAAAACAGTGAAACCTTGACATGACACAGGATTCATTGTCTCTTTGCCTGGCTCTGTAACAAGTGAGATTTAGGAGGGGTTGAAATTCTGAAAAGGTTTTGCCACAGGCATTTCACAAAAACCTCATTTTACATCTTTAGACAAAGCATTTTGGGCTCATGTACAATGACTGCAGTATCATATATCGTGTTATATGTATCCCCAGATATTTTTTTACATACAAGCAAGGAATACAGTAACTAACACAACAAATAAATCTCTCTCTCTTTCTTCACCTCAGAACCCTTCCTCTCTGGACTGGTCCATTCAGAGCGCCCTGTCGTCTCTTTTCCCTCCGTTTGAGGCTACCGCTCCTACTGTTCTCAGCCAACTCTTTCGCACCATTGAGGAACGTTACCATGGAGATGCACTGCAGTGCCTGCTGAATTTCCTTATCCCAGCCAAACATATCCTAGAGAGCGTGCAACAAGCTGCCTGTGTGAGTACAACATGCTAATCACAGCCCATTGGATTTCAAATTCAACAGCGCCTAAGTAAAAGCCAACCATCAAAAAATGTCAAATAGCCTACCTACCAAGTGACTTGCTTTAATTTAATAATTTAAGGAAAGGTTGACCTAAAGATTACAAATGTGTAATTTACTTCCCCTCATGTCATCCCAAACCTGTATGACTTTTTTTCTTCCGTGACCATGGAAGTCCATAGACTTGTGCACTATATTCCAAGTCTTCTGAAGCCATACAATGAAATTTGAGAGCCGAAGCGAAGAGAGAGGTCTTAAGGTATATTACGGTAAAACACGTAGTCACAATCAAACAAATATGTTCCACGTTTCAACGTTAAATTTAGGAGTGTTCCTAAATTTAAAAGCTAACATTAAGGTTCAGAAGAGTTGGAATATGCAGTAGGGTTATATGAACTACTTTTATGGTACTTTTTGGAGCCTGCTCATTGCATGCTTTGAGTGCATGTAAAAGGACAGTGTGAATGATATAAGAGCGAGTCAATTATGCATTTTCATGTTTGGGTGAACTAAGCCTTTAAAGGGTAAAGCATGTAAGTAGACAGGCAAGATGAAAGCAGTTTCCTGTGCAGCCATTTCTTCCATGTGGACTTTTATGGCACAGATCCCACATGCTACTTATCCTTGTCCACTCAGCACAAGATTGTTTTGTTTTAACTTCAGAAAGAACAAAGGCCTTCCGAGGCAGCTTCTTCTGAAGCGCATTCAAGAATGTTTGCATGCAAGCCAATAAACGGCATCAAGACCCAAGCCATTAGGAATCTGATGATCATAAAATCTGTCAATCCAAAATTATCTGCAAGCTTCATCAAACCAGCTTTGCTCTTTCTCTCTCTCCCAATAGGCTGCATACTCCGATGTCCTATTCCGGTGTGAGGGTTGGCCATTGTGCCTGAGAGATCGTGTGGTGATCCAACTTGCCCCCATCAACCCTTTACTGCTCCGACCTGGAGATTTCTACTTACAGGTGGAACCTTTTGGAGAGCAGTCAGCCCGAATCGTCCTCAAAAGTCTTCTTGTGCAGGAAGCCCTTCTGGAGCAGGAGAATCTGGTACTGCAAGCAGGTTCCAGGGTGCTGGATGGTCCTGCAATTGAGGGGACGCCCATCCTGGAGACATCCTATCCAAGCATATTCACAGAGTCCTGGCTAAGGGAAATAAATGAGGGACGTCATGGAAATCCTCTATGTCAGTGTGTGCTTTCCTCTGACCAGGGTGTTGTGAAAGTACCTTGGACCGAAGTTGCCAACCCGGAATTCCTTAACAGGCCCAAATCTAACATCTGGCCTGAAACAAAGACATGCTCAATTGCGACTCTCCGTGTGAAAGATCTTGAAACTGAGATTTCAGAGAACGAGTCACAGGTACCTGTAGACTTCTTTCCATTTGAGATGGAAACTAGGATCCTTCCTGCAAAAGATGGGATGCCAGTTTCTGTTCAGCTGGTGGAGGGTGGTAGCAGACTGGTGAAGGTTGATCAAGGACATCCAATCAGCAGTTTTGCTGGTAAACCTGTTGGCTGGGTCTCTCCTAATACATGGGACAGCAGGCACAACCGAGAGCTGGAAGGAGAATATGTGGATCTATTGGAATTTAACAAGGAGAAAGAGACTTTGGTCCTCAACAAAATAGCAATCCCTACAAAACCACTGGGCTTCAAGCTAGTCAGGACAGCTCAACCTGCCCCAAATAACAATGTCAACCTGTACGGTGAGGACTGCAATCCTTGCATGCATATCAAACAGCCATCTGAGATCATGCAAAACGATCCAGAATCCAAATGCAGGTATCGTCAATCTTACGTGGCAGCTCTCCGAAACCCAGTGAATTTTGAGAGATCAAGTATGCTACCTTCTCTAGATGAAACAAGGATAGATGTAGAGGGTCTTGAGCCAAGCTGTGAGGGATATAGAGTTGGCCTCAGACTTAAACCTTTGAGTTGTACATTTGGCCAGACACCAAACCAAGCAGACAGAAACCCGATGCAATCCTTTGAGAACTCAGCCCAACAAAAGAAAAGCCCAAAGGACTCATCCCAGCCAAGTCAAAGTGTACCTCATGACTGTATTTCAAGAGAGAATGCAGAGTCTCTTGACCAACATATGACCCATCGGATGCCTAGCATGGTTCCAGCAAGACAACAACACAAGTCATTCCTCACTGGGCAACAGGATGTCAATCAGACTGTAATAGGGACTAAGGCATTACCCGACAAAAGACATTACTGTCTGAACAACTCTTTTAGACAAGATTCATTTCAGATGCGGATTAGCAGCCAGAAGCACACCAAAACCCAACACTTACCCAAAATGGGACTCAGGGCTTTACCTGACCACAGTGGTCACAGACAAGATGCTAATCTATGTTTGCAGGGTTTCAATCCAATTCAGCACTCACAAAACCAGCTAACACAGGCCTCTGAACAAACACCGGCTCTATTTCAGCCCCAGTTCAGTCAGATCCTTTTCCAAAACGAGAACAGGCATTTAGACTACAAAGTCCTCTGTGATGACAGACATTGTGGAAGAGGCCAAGGTTCACCTGTACAGGTGATCAAAGGTAAAAGCAGGTCTAAATCCCGCTCAACCTCTTCAGTCTCGGAAACAACCAGAGAGTGTCTGCAATCACACAAGCCGACCAACAGAAGCCGCAGTGATGTCTACCCTGAGATCATCCCCATGTTGCCTGCTATCCAGGGAATAAGACACACAGCTAATTTGGTGTCCCCAAAATTAAACAGACGACAAGAAGCTAGAAAGGGTAAGTTGAGTTAGACCACTGCATGTGAAAGGAATTTGTGTTTGTGATTTGTTACAGGCCTTTAGAAGAAACGAATAAGAAGAAATATTCTAAAAGTTCTTTCTGTGGTTGCGTGCTGTGTGTGTCAACTAATTGCATACAGATTTTTACCCCACATCTCACTTTGTTGTTATAAGAACATCTGAAGCAACATGATGTCTGGCCAACATGCTGTTTCTTAGATCTTTATCCTTAAATGAAAATCATGTTCAGACATGACTGATATGAACAGTCGTTTACAAAAACGACTACTAGTATGAGGCCATGTCTAGCTGTTGCCCGCCACGACACATTTCGACTGATTTACAGACGACCTTGACCCTGGTCCTCTGCTGAGTAGAAAATACACCCTTCTGAGGTGAAAGGACATCTTAAAAGAGTGCAATGTGACACTGGCCAAAGGTCAGGAGCACAGCGTTCCACAGGGGAATTTCTGCAGTCCTTCATCTGATCTCTTTCCTCAGTATAACAGAATGAAAGCATTCATGAGGACCAAGAGCCAGAGCAGGGAACAGAAATAACTATCCCCCCCATTTATGGGGAATCTGTTAGATGTCTTTGTAAATGGGAAGAGGAGGATCGTGGCTTTAGTTTATAAATCATTTTTTCCTAAAGATTTTCTAAAGGGGAGATCAATAGCTCCATCTAGCTGTGACACACTCATGCAGTAAGTTCAGAAAAGGTCCAAAAAGTTGAATTAGGCTTTTGTTTTGTTATATTTACCAATGTTGAAAATAAAAGTAATTTCTCCTCTTTCTAAGAAATCTCCCAATCTGGACAAGCTGGAACACCAGTTGTTAATGGAGTAGAACTTCAGAAATCACACACTGATCAGTCTGAGAATAGAGTTCAGGAGACTCTCCATTCCCTGGACCCCACAATCAAGAGCCTTCTCCAGCTAGGCATCATCCGTCTACCAGGTATGCCTGCTAATCAATTTTTAATTGTTGTGGTGTAGTGAATAAAGCTTAGGGATATGACCGATCCATGCGAAGACTAATCTAAGTCCAAGATAACTGTGCCCTTGAGCAAGAACTGTTTATCCAAAAATAGTCATATTTACTCTGAACAACATTCCTGTCCTAAAATGTAGTCTTAACCCTATCCCTACCCCTAAACCTAACCCTACCCATAACTTATCCCTAAAATCTGAGGGAAATAATAGATGAATAACACTGGTGTAGAAGTGCCTATCCCTTTGTTTTAAACCTAAACTTAGCATAAACTGTAAACTGGTCCCTAAAATCTGATTGGAATGTTCCAAGATCAACAAAAATGTTGATCCATGAACATGTACTTTGTGAAATCACATTCACACAACAAATAAATAAATACAAAATAGTCCATACGTATTCTGAAGCCACATGATACTGAAGCTTTGGTTGAGAGAACCAAAAGTGCCATTGTTTAGTTCAAGACAAGCCTGAATAATATTTGAGCGCTCTGGTTGAAAGGAAGATCGTCACTAATGACTGAATTCAAGACTGTTCTCACACAAAGACTACCATATGATTTTGGAATATAACACAAGCTTTATGGACTACTGTTATCATGCTTTTTTATTTAAGCTTGACAATCATCATGCCTAATGTCTAATAGACAAAAAGGGCATAAATAACATGAGGCTACAGAACAAAACAACCTAATGAGAAAACAACATAAAAGTCTTACATAAAAAATAGTTTTCTCTTGTATGTACTGCTAAATAATGATTGAGCAAATTTGTTTTTACTTTGACCAGAGAAATTGAGAGCAACATGCAGGCTTTTTCACATAGAACTATGAGGAAAACAAATTAGCCCCCAAACTTCATGATCACACACTAAAAGAATGATAATGCAAGGCATTTTAGGGCTTCTTTATAAAGGTGAGTAAAATGATTCATATTCAACAATGAATCATCTTTTAACAAACAGAGTCAGGGTTTGTGAAACTATAATGTGAATTCTATAAAGTTACCTTTGAATTTTGAATTACTTTCTAAATGACCACTAACTTTGCTGTTAACTTTTTACATAAACTTTAAACATACAGTAGGTTGCACATTCAACTGTAGATCAAGCTAAATGCATCACTTGTAAATGCTGATGTCAGTAAAAAAAAGAACAAGTTCTGACTCCTCTTGCCAGTTTTTGAGGGCTGTTAGGCGTGTATGACTAATCATATAGAGTTTGTAATGTGAATGTTTACAAACAGTTCAGTCTCATTAATACAGCGGTTAGCATGCAGCATGCAGTGTTTTATACAATGGTCACATAGTGTTCGCTTTTGCTCTTAAATTCAGTCATGTTCTTTGCCAAAACGACAATGCTATCCCACGCTAAATCACACAAAATATGAACAGTGACTGTCTGTTAAATTGTGTTGTTGTTGTTTTAACCCGTTCTGGTTTCCTACCAATACAAGGCAGTCGTGACAGAGCTGGCCGGGCTGTGGTTGAGGTCTATGGGGGCAGGAAAGGCTGGGCGTCCTCTCAACTCTCTCCTCTGGAGTTTTGCAAACTTCTTCTCTACCTGCACTCCATTCCCAGGTACCAAAGAGAGAACAGTCTGCTCAATCACCACAAGGGGGCATTAGAGGCAGTGTTATTTGGATATAAAGTATACCAGAACTACCCAGCGATGTGAAAACAAGCATCAATCAGGCTTGTGCACTATGTAAAATAGAAGATACATTATATATTTAATGGTTTTCATTCTAGTGGAACGAGAATATGGGAACGAAGGGAATGAGCTCATCCGGGTAAAAGAAACCGGCGCTAGTTTCATGTCTTTAGTATTAAACCGCGCTCTCATTTCATACAAAGTTTAAACCAATCGGTGTTTATTTATTATTTGGTGGTGAGTAGCTGTGTAGCCTAATAAGTGGGGCAAATACAGTCAGCTGGTCATTATCTCAAAATACCCGCCAGGATCAGGAAAATGATTCCTTATATTAGACTGTTACTGTATGTAGGCTATATCATATAGCTATTTAGGGTATTTTCCCTCACATTCAATAATTCTAAAAATGCCGAAACACCTACATGTTTTTTTAAAAACACTTTTGTGGTTATAGCTCAATAATAGATTTTTGATTTGTATATATTTATATAAGTATGAAAACGGAAATTCTGGTGTGCGTTGTTCTGATGACGCAAGAGTTGCAACTATGGCAGCCGAGAAGGCCATTATTTATTTTAGTCCTTACTTTTTTAATACCTTGTATTTTCTTTCTCATTTTTATGTAAAGCACTTAATAAATACCATTTTGTATGAAATTGGGTATATAAATACAATTGCCTGGCAATGAAGCTAAAAATAAAAACAACTAAGCCTATATCATCATATTGATATGCTATGTTTTACTATAAAACTCTTAAGACAAACAGGTCTTCTAATATCTTTGATTATTGTGTATACCGAACTGCAGCGGACACATTTGTAAACGACTTTACTTGTGCAAGCTGTCTCTTTAATACTGTGTGGTTGCTGCTGATTGGACTGACATTTTTGACACACCCACCAAACAAGAGAAAATCTCAAACCCTGTTGCACACCGTTTCCAAGAAACATTTTGTTCAACCTGGAACCGTAGCAAAACGTTGCGTACCGGTTTGAGCTGGTGTTTGTTTGCTCTACAATGTCTGAATATTACTCTAAAACTGTTCCTGTTTATATGTGTATATATATTGAGCATTTCCTTTTGAGTGTAATCCCAGAATCACGTATGATGTGAAATAAGGTGTATGTTTGTTTTGGTTTTTTTCCCAGGACGGAGGTCAGAGAGCTGGGACTTACTGTAGTGATTGACAGCAGGAAGTGCCCTTTGCCCTCTGTGTTCTACAAATCACTGCTCATGGTTCAGGTAAGGATGTGCCCAGAAAACAAATCAAATCCATGTCCCCACAAAGATGGCAATATCCGAAATCCTTGTGGGGACATTTTTGGTCCCCAAGAGGAAGATAAATAATCATATAAATCTATAAATCATACTCAGTGATGTTTTCTGAAAATGTAAAAATGCAGAACGTTTTGTGTGATTGGTGGGTTTAGGGGTAGGGTTAGTGTAAGCGGAGAGAATATACAGTTTATACATTATAAAAAAATCATTATTTCCATGGAAAGTCCGCATAAAACATGAAATCACAATGTGTGTGTGTGTGTGATACAGGAGCAGGCCCTTCATGCAGTGCACACTATCTTGATGCTTGTTGATAAGGACGCAAATCCTCGCCCAGAAAAACATCCTGGTCTACAGGTAATTAACACCCCCAAACACACTCACTCTACCCAGCAATTACACCTTCATAGAAACCAGCAACCCTTTCATTAACACCTGGAATGTCTGCTCTCACTGAGTTCAGATATCCATGCCCGATGTCTGCAGGAACTAAGGTCTTTTTGTTTTTTAAAAGAAACAAATACTGTTTATTTATCAAAGATGCATTGAAATGAAAAGTGACAGTAAAGATATTTATATAAAAAAGTTTTAAATGTTGATAATACTCAGAAATGTAATCTGAGCAGCAAATCAGCATATAAGAATGATTTAGATTAGATTCAACTTTATTGTCATTACACAAGTACAAGGCAACGAAATGCAGTTTAGGTCTAACCAGAAGTGCAATAGCAGCAAGTGCAGGATATATACAATGGTTGCGTAAGTGCTGGGCATAAAAATGTACTGAATATATATAAATATGTATATGATTTCTGAAGGATCATGTGACACTGAAGACTGGAGTAATGATGCTGAAAATACGGCTTTGATCACAGGAATAAATTACATTTTACTATACATTCACATAGAAATCAGCTATTTAATATTGTAATAATATTTCACATTTTGTACTGTATTTTTGAAAGAGACTTTTCAAAACATGAACAAAATCGTACAGACCCCAAACTTTTGAACTGTATTGTGTAATATCAGTGCTTGTCTCACACACACTTGTACAGTACGGTATGTTAAAGTGCATGATCCTTTCTTTAGATAGATGTTGTGACAACACTAAAAGCTCTTCATAAGACAGTTGATGGACAGCAGTTGACCTCTGACCTTGGCGGAACCTTCCCTTACAGTCATGAAGACTGGCTGCAGTTTCACCAGGTAGGAGACGAGCGGTCACAAAAACACCCGTCTGATGGATTTCAATGAATGTGAAGTTTGTAGGTCCAAGCAGGGATGATATTTCTGGTCTATCTGCTCTTCTATCTAAATGTTGATGCACAGACGAATTTCCTGACCCATAGTTCCCTGTCCTCTCTCTTTCTACTATCATTAGAAATAAATAATAACAGCCTGTTTACAGTTAATGGTGTTGTCATACCACTTACTCACTCGCTGTCCACACATTTGTTTGGTTTCTGTAGTGCTATTGCTGTAATCAACCTCTGAAACCATCAGTACACCGCTGTTAAAACACTTTTAAACAGATACAAGTGAACTTGCACAATCAGTTCTAGACCACACAACTCTGACAAAAACAGAGACCCCGAAGTCACTTTAACTTACATATGCAACTTTTCCTGATCTTATGAAAATTGATTATAAACTAAATTTCAGCTTGATGACTTGCAGTGGAGTCTGTCTGCTGGCCACATGCTATAGATTCGTTCTGTTGTTTGAATATCTGAATAATCAGCAGACACAGTATGACGATTATCTAACATGCGTGTTTTGCATGTGTCTTGCAGAAGCTTTCCCTGTTTCAACTCGACCTTCAAGCAGCATCTTCATTACTACAGACTGCAATCAGGAGACTTGATGTTAAAAAAACAGACACTGCAAAGGTAAACTGGATTCTTCATGTTAATTTCGCAAACTTTACATGAATACAGTACACTTTTGTTTCCCATTACATTAAAAGGTACCAATATTTCAATTTTGACCGATATGACAAGGCAGTAATTATTTTCATGTTATGACAGACAACTGATAAACGGCTGATATTAAAATTCTATACCATTTTGTATAAATAAAATAAAAATAAAACACTACACACAAACATTGTAGTTGCTACAAATGAATGTAAGAATCAAAACTTAATAATGTACTGTATAAAATATGAAAATTAATTCTGAAATTTGATAAAGATTACATTTAGCATTATTAGTGTAAAAAATTAACTTTTAATTGAACGTTAGGTGACGGAAAAGGTGATCTAAAATGAGAAATGAGCATGCAAAATTAAATATGTAAAATGACCCACACCAATAAATTAAACAAACAAAAAAATAAAAAATTAAATCAACCATTATATTATATTGCACATCCCTGATTAAAAGGTACAATAACATGTTTACTATTAGATATGTTTGATAAACTATTATGTAACAAAAATATAAACATAACTGTGCATTTAAATTTGCTCTCAATTCAGATACCGAATAATTTCCCCTATTATAATAAATCTTTTTTTAAATTATTTTATATTTATACACACAAATGTTTATTTAATGTTTATTAAAATTAATTTCAAAAAAAAAAAAAAAAAAAAAAGCAAATCCTCATTTAAAATGAATGCAAAATAAAAAGAGTTATGTAACAAAATGAACATAAATGTAGGCAGTATACTTAATTTGCTCTCAATACAGATCCTGCATGATTTCCCCCATTATAATAAACTTTTATATATGCGTGTGTGTGTGTTTGTGTGTGTTTATTTGCAAAAACCTTATTCATAAAAAAAAAATTTCATTTATTTAATTTGACCTCCATTGGACTGCTGCTCCTTGACTAACCAAATCAATTGTTTAGGATGTACAGTCCTGCATTCAGGAGCAAAAGAGTTCCATGAAGATGGTGCTTGAGGACACACGATTGGTCACCCTCCAAAGAGAGGGCGGGTCTATTCTCGCCAGGATGAGGAAGGAGGAGTCTCGATTTGCTCAGTCTGAAGACTTCAGGTATTTCCCTCATATGCTTAAGTCTCAGCAGGAAGTTAGACGTCTTGATCATGATTTGAGCTCAGCTGTGCCTATAATATTTAGACAGCTGTTCGTCCAAGTCAATCCTATTTCCAACAGCAAGAGCCTTTATACACACAATGGACTCCATTGGAGAACCACTATATGATGTGAAACATGAACTTAAAGGGATAGTTCACCCAAAAACTGTCATTATTTACTCACCTTCAAGTTGTTCCAAACCTGAATGGATTTCTGAACGCAAAAGATGATATTTTGACAAATGCCTGTAACCAAAGAGTTGATGAACCCCATTGTATTTTTTTCAATACTATACAAGTCAATAGGGTTCATCAACAGTTTGGTCATTTATATTCTTCAAAATATCTTCTTTTGTGTTCAGTGTGTAGGTTTTCACCACCCTGGAGTACTCAATATTTATATAAATTAAAATAAATTTAATATAAATTAAAAACGTAAAACGTGTTATATTTACAGTATCTGGGTGTTTTTTGCCTTCTCTCCTGCAGGGACTCCCTGGAGTCTGTAACGTGTCTGTATAACCAGGTGGAAGAGGCCGTTCACATGCTAGTGATGAAATCCAACCAGTCGCTGAGACATCTCGAACATGTTCTCCTGTTGAGAGAAACAGAAGACTCACTCAGAACAGTATGCATAACAACCCATCACTGAATGAGTGTTTATGACATATAATGAGCACAGCCCACAGAAAGCACTTCAGCTCTGAAAATAACACAAGACAAACATTGTGAAGTGAAACGTGTCTGCTGCAGAGAATAAATCAGCCAGTGTTACAGCAGATGGGCAGACAGTCTCAACCTTCATAGTGAAACATAACATCACTGGGCTAAATAAAGTGATCGTAATTCCTCCGCTGTTAGAAGAGAGCGCTTTGAGAAAAGGCTGAAAAGACCGGCGAATTTTGGTGCAACTGTCATTGTTACAGTAAGGCATATATAAAAAGGAAACAGGGCAAGGCAATAAATGATAAAATGCACAGTTCAATTAAACGATATTATAGTCAACCATGTAAATCTGGGAAAGATGGCAATTGTGGCATAATATGTATAAGGATAGCAGAAAGGGATGCGATTCAGTTAAGTAAGTATTAAGTAATTAAGTATCCATTAATTGTTTCCCTGTCATAAACTCTACCCATATGTGAGGGACTCAACATGGAGGCAAGATGGGATCCAAAGGCTGGAAGTTTATTAGGAAAACAGCAACCAAATCCTAAACAACAGGCAGAGATGTAGTCGTTAAGCAGGCAGAATCAACAGTGATGAATAAACAGTCCAAACAAGCAAACACAGCAAAAGCGTAATCCAAAAGGCAAGAATCCAACAAAGCAGGCAAAAAGGTCAGTAACAAGAAGGCAATGAAACCGACAATAGGAAATGCTTGGTAAGGCAGTGAATAACTGGCAATACTTGCAAAGTAACAGTGGATCTTGCTTGACTATTTATACAGAGTGTAACAGGAAGTAACCAACGAGCAAGAGTCCAAATTAGTATTCAGAAGAGGGCTCCGTCCGGTGGCTGGATGAATGAGTGCCAGCCTCTTCCATTACAGAACCCCTCCCTCTACGAACGCCTCCTGGTGTTCTCCTTCTTGGTCGTGGTGCAGGACGGTTTGGGTGCTGTCGGTGGAACTCTTGTATCAGCGATGGATCTAATATGTCATTGGCGGCTACCCATGATCTCTCCTCCGGTCCATAGCCTTTCCAGTCCACCAAGAAAAACATCTGGCCCCCACGATGACGTGAGTCCAAGATCTCCTTGACCAAGTAAGCAGGTGATCCATCAATCTCCAGTGGAGGAGGGGTTTCAGGGTCCGTGGTTCCGGGGCCAGATGCCGGGTGGACCGGTTTCAGCAAGGACACATGAAAGGAGGGAGAAACATGGTAGTTTGTAGGAATTTCCAGACGGTATGTCACAGGATTGATCTGTTTGGCAATTCTGAACGGACCAACATACCTGGGGTTTAGCTTTTTGCAGGGTAGCCGCAACTTCAGGTCTTTGGTGGACAGCCAGACTCTCTGTCCAGGCTGAAAGTTGGGGTGAGGACAACTCCTTCCATCAGCTTAGATCCGTTGAGCCCGAATGGCCCTTTGTAGTCTCACGTGAGCGCTGTCCCACACCTGTTCGCTGCGTCTGATCCAATCGTCCACCGCGGGCACAGTAGAGGGTTCACCCGACCAAGGGAATAGTGGAGGCTGGTAGCCTAAGACACATTAGAAGGGAGTGAGTCCAGTAGAGGAGTGAGTGAGGGAGTTCTGCACGTATTCCGCCCAAGGAAGAAAGTCGCTCCATCTTTGTTGTTCCCGGCTACAGTAGGACCCAAGGCATCTTCCCATTTCTTGGTTGAGCCTTTCCACTTGACCATTAGACTCTGGGTGATAACCTGATGTGAGGCTAATGTTAATGTCCAGCTGTTTGCAGAAGGCCTGTCAGACTCTGGAAGTGAATTGTGGTCCACGATCGGACACAATGTCTTCTGGGAGGCCATAAATCCTAAAAACTTGGTTAAACAGAGTAACAGCAGTTTCCATGGCAGTGGGTAAACTTTTCATGGGAATTAATCTGCATGACTTTGAGAATCTGTCAATGATAACAAGGATGGTTGTGTACCCATTGGTATATCCGTGATGAAGTCGATGGACTGGTGGGACCAGGGTCTCTGTGGGATAGGGAGCGGTTGAAGCAGGCCAGCAGGAAGTTCTCTGGGGATTTTGGACTGTGCACATATTGAACAGGCCTTATCAAAAACAGTGACATTGTTAGAAAGAGAGGGCCACCAGAATGAGTTACGTACCAAGCTGATGGTTCTGCAAATGCCCGGATGTCCAGTACTAAGAGGTGTGGACCCACTGTATCGTTCTTTGGCGGAGGGTATGAGGAACGTACTGCTTGGCTGGAGGGCATTCAGGTGGTACTGGGTCTGTTTGTTGTGCTCTTTGAATCTCTTCCATGATGTCCCAGCTAATAGGTGCAATTATGACAGATGGTGGTAGTATAGTTTTACTTTGTGGTATAAGATGTGGAGGGTCATAGCGGCGGGAAAGAGCGTCTGCTTTGCTGTTTCTGCTGCCTGCCTAACTGTGAATTGGAATCTTGTGAAAAAAAAAGTGACCATCTGGCTTGTCTTGGATTCAGTCTCTTGGCTGCCTTAATGTACTCGAGGTTCTTATGGTCGGTGATTACTTGGAACGGATGGATGGAACCCTCTAGCCAGTGGCGCCTCTCCTCTAATGCAGCCTTCATGGAGAGTAACTCCTTGTTGCCCACGTCATAGTTTCTTTCTGACGTGTTCAGTTTGCATGAGAAGAAAGCACATGGGTACAGCTTTCCAGGATTACAATGACGTTGGGACAAGACTGCACCGATGCCACAGTTAGATGCATCAACTTCCACGATGAATGGGAGGTTGGGATCCGGGAGTTTTAAAATGGGGGCTGTAGTGAAGCTGGTCTTGAGTTTTTCAAAGGCTTCTTGAGCACTGTCACTCCATGTTAACTTAGAGGGTTTGCCCTTCAGCAGAGATGTCAAGGGAGCGGAGATCAGACTGTAACTGCAGATAAACCGCTTATAAAAATTATCAAAACCCAGAAATCGTTGCAACTCCTTGATTCTGTGGGGACGTGGCCATTCAGTGACAGCTTGGATCTTTGAGTTGTCCATCTCAACACCTCGGTGACTGATGATATACCCCAGGAATGTGGAATTCACATTTTTCTGCTTTTACGTATAGTTGGTGTTCTCGTAGATGAGACAGGACCATCTTGACGTCTCTGATATGCTGAGCCCAGTCAGGGGAGTAGATGAGTATATCATCAATATAGGCTATCACACACTTGTTTAGGAGGTCTCGGAATATCTCATTGATGAAGGAATGGAATACCGCTGATGAGTTAGCTAGGCCATACGGCATAACTTGATATTCGTAGTGCCCCCTGGTGGTGATAATTGCGGTTTTCCACTCATCACCCTCTCGAATACGAATGAGGTTATATGCACTTCTCAGGTCTAGCTTGGTATAGACGCGGGCCTCACAAAGCTGTTCAAGAGCAGAGGGGACTAAAGGGAGTGAGTATCTGAATTTGACAGTGACAGTGTTAAGACCCCTGTAGTCAATATATGGGCGGAGGCCTCCATCTTTCTTCTCAACAAAGAAGAAACCAGCTGCTGCGGGGGAAGTGGAAGGGCGAATTAATCCATACGAGAGGGCTTCTTCAATATATTGCTCCATCGCGGGGTTTCAGGTCTGGATAATGGGTAAGCTTTGCTCTTAGGTGGTGCCATGTTAGGTAGTAACTCTATTGCGCAATCCCAAGGACGGTGAGGTGGTAGCTGGGTTGCCTTGACTTTACTGAAGACCTCTGAAAATTCGGTATACTCTTCTGGTATAGTGGTGGATGCCCCATTTTCTGGACTTTTAACACTGGTGGTGAGACATGGCATGGTAACAGAAACCTGTAGACAGTTAGCCATACAATAACTTGACCAATGTTTAAGCTCACCCTGGTGCCAGGAGATGAGGGGATCATGGACGGCCAGCCATGGATGACCCAAGATGAAAGGGTGTTTAGGGGAGTTGATGACATACAAGGAGATTGTCTCAAGGTGAAACAGTCCAATTCGGAGAGTTAATGGTACAGTTTGGCAAGTGATGCCTGTGCCGATGGGTGCATTATCTACAGCAGTGACGTTAATTGCAGGGATACATGGCATTGTGGGTACCTGGAGTTCCTGCACAAGATCCTGGTGAATCAGGTTGAGTGCAGCCCCTGAGTCGATTAGCGCTGAAACCTATTTGGACTCACTGGAAGAGGAAAGCTTGACGAGCAGAGAAAAGCCGTGTGAATGGGAAGGTGTAAGATTTACCAAACTCACACTGGTCTTGGGGTATGGAGGTTCTCTCCCCTTGTTAGGACAAACAAGGATCTGGTGGTCCTTCCCTCCTCAATAAAAACATAGTCCTTCCTTTTTGTGACGTTCCTTCTCCTTAGTAGAAATCCGAGTGCAAGCAATCTGCATGGGTTCTGGCGTGTCAGGACTTCTCTTTGGGTAGGAGCTGGTGATTTGCAGCTACGTTGAGCTTGGGGTGTTTCGTAGCAAGTTATCTATTCTTATTGCCAAAGAGATGAAATCAGTGAGATTATAAATCAAATCCTTTACATGCAAGTTCTGCCTACAGGTTGTGATTAAGTCCCTCTCTAAACACAGTTTTAGTGCAACATCATTCCATTTACTTTGAGCGGCTAGCGTTCTAAATTCTACAGCATAGTCAGCTGCTGAGTGAGAGCCTTGGCGTAAATGGAGCAATTGAACAGAAATATCCTTGCCCCCTTCCGGATATTCAAATACCTCATGTAATTGTGAGACAAAGTAATCAAATGATGTTTGTAGTTGTTGGTCCTCCTCCCAAACCACTGATGCCCAGTCTAATGCTCTCCCAGTTAACAACGTCATCATGAATGCACATTTCTTTGAGTCTTGGTGGAATGATTCAGGTTGACATGAAAAATAGATTTTGCATTGTCGCAAAAATCCTCTACATTTATCAGGAGAGCCACCAGATTTGTCTGGAAGAGCAAATCTTACCGGGGTAGCTTGAGGGGATGGAAGCGAGTGGATAAACTGAGTTAAACTCTTGTTAGCAGCACTCAGATGACTCACTTGTTCCTGGTAGCCCTTCAGGATTTCACTCTGGTAAGCACAAGCTGCTTGGAGTTGAGAAACTTCCGCTGGATCCATTGGAGGTGAAGTATTCTGTGAGGGACTCGACATGGAGGCAAGATGGGATCCAAAGGCTGGAAGTTTATTAGAAAAACAGCAACCAAATCCTAAACAACAGGCAGAGACGTAGTCCTTAAGCAGGCAGAATCAACAGTGATGAATAAACAGTCCAAACAAGCAACCACAGCAAAAGCGTAATCCAAAAGGCAAGAATCCAACAACGCAGGCAAAAAGGTCAGTAACAAGAAGGCAATGAAACAGACAATAGGAAATGCTTGGTAAGGCAGTGAATAACTGGCAATACTTCGCAAAGTAACAGTGGATCTTGCCTGACTATTTATACAGGAGTGTAACAGGAAGTAACCAAGGAGCAAGAGTCCAAGTTAGTATTCAGGAGAGGGCTCCCTCCGGTGGCTGGATGAATGAGTGCCAGCCTCTTCCATTACACCATAGGAATTATGTCTGTTACGCTTAAATAGAAGCTTATCTAGAAGCTTATCTAGAAACCTGTCAGTGAAGTAAAAAAAAAAAAAAAGAATTATGAAAAATGCAAGATTCACATTTATGCTTAAACTCTCAAAGTGCACAGTCCCATTCACTTCCATTTTAAGTAACCATGATTTTTGTGTTTTATTGATAACACTTTACAATGAGTAAACATCAGTTAACAGTGTTGAGGGGTAACGCATTACAAGTGACTTGATTTACGTAATCAGATTACTTTTTCAAGTAACTAGTAAAGTAACGCATTACTTTTCAAATTGACAACAAAATATCTGAGTTACTTTTCCACATTTATTTGACTGACAGCTCTCCTGTCCCCATGTTGAGAAAAATCGAGAGTAAGTGCAGAGGCGTTGTGTGTAAACATGATGGTTATTGTAGTTCTAGACTAAATGTGAGCATTTATTCATCTCATTTGCACAATAAAGAATCAGTACTCCTCAAAATGAATAAAATCAGTCAAATGAAAAATCAGAGTGTATGCAAAATAATTAAATGTTAAATAAAACAAATATTTTTATGCATTTAATATACCTTTATTGACCAATGTCTTGCTGCTGACCTTTGATGATTCAGTTAAACCATGAGCAAAAATTACTAAATGTTTTTATTGGTAAAACGTTTTTCTCCTGCGTCCTATTCTTCCATTATCCAGAATGGCAGCACAGCAGAGCTGCGCCCTCTACTGTTCATGTATGAATTTGCATATTTACCATATTATTTAAATTTAGGTATGAAGAGGTCTACATTTGCACAAAAATATAACTTTTTTGTTTAAAAAAACAAAAAAACAAGCCCAGCCCAGGTGAAAAAAAAGTAATGCAAAAGTAATGTAACACATTACTTTTCTTAAAAAGTAACTAACTCAATTAGTTACTTTTTAAGGGAGTAACGCAATATTGTAATGCATTACTTTTCAAAGTAACTTTCTTAGTTAACATTTTGTACTTTTAGAAAAATGTATTTGCATATAATATAATATTACTAAATAATGTTACTAAAAGGCCACTTAAGTGTACTTAAAGAGAGTACACTTCCATATGTTTCTTAACACACTTAAGTGCACTTTTTAAAAATGCACTTTGTAATAATGTCTAATTAAGTTTTACTTAAACATACATTTTAAATCATGTTGTAGTGATTTCAAGAAGTACATGCATTTTCATGTATTGACTAATAAACTAAAGCACATGTAAAACTAATTATTTTAATTTCAACTTAAGTCTGTTGTCAAAAATTACATTTGGTAATAGTATATATATATATATATATATATATATATATATATATATATATATATATATATATATATATATATACTGTGTATATTATGAAATAGGCTAATGTGTGCATTAATGAACTTGAAATTAAATTTTCAATACACTTGCTTATACAGTATAATCCAGTAAAACTTGGTTAAAAGTTGGTTGTTTTGCTACAGAAACCCTTTTGAGCTATTCAATATGCAACATGAACTAGTAATAAGCAATACATTTTTACAACATTTATTAACCTAATGCTATCTAATAAAAATGTTCATGTTAGTTCACATGCAGTGCATTAACTAATGTTAACAGATACAACTTTTAAGATACACTTATTAGCTGTAGCATGGGGGTTAGTCTGAAGTGTCCTGGCCCGTTGTGTGATCCAGTATATTGTTGTCTCCTGTCTTAATGGTTTGCTTGTATTGTTTGTTTGTTTGTTTGTTTGTTTGTATGTAAGTTTTATTGAAGTGTTTTAACCGATTGTTTGTGAAGCACCTTGGGCAACATCTGTTGTATTATGTGTGCTATATAAATACATGAAAAAAAACAAAAAAACAAAACGTTTGATTTAAAAAATATACTGAGATTAGCGTTAACTAAGATTAATACCCAGCTAACTAAAATATAACCATTAAGTTATGAAAACATTATTTATGAATGTTCTCTTAATGTTCTCTGAAAACGTTCATACTTTTTTCGCTCCTTTTATTCTACTAATGTTTTGAGAACATTATTAAAAGGGTCCTATTATGCCCATTTTCACAAGATGTAAAATAAGTCGCTGATGTCCCCAGAGTGCATATGTGAAGTTTTAGCTCAAAAACCCCACAGATATTTTTTATAGCATGTTAAAATTGTCACTTTTTGAAGGTGAGCAAAAACGCACCTATTTTGTGTCCCTTTAAATGCAAATGAGCTGGTCCCCTTTCTAGAGGAGCTTCAAGAGCTCGTGTTAGCCTGGTGTTAGCAGCTCTGTTAACCTCACGCAGACACGCACGGAAAATGTCAGAAACTGTTCAACCATTTAGAAGACTGTTGTAAGATGTCTTCAGAGCCAGAGATTATCTGCTGCATGAAGATAGAACAGGTATAGTTTAGTTTAATTACGGTTATAACTAATGTTGTCATCTTGCTTTTATGACATGCTATTGAACTTGTGTTACGTACTGTATTGCAATAAATGTGAAAAGACGGGTGCGACAGCTTGAGCTCATTGTAGTCCCTACCAGCCGTTTGTTGTAATGATTTCTGTAAAAGAAATATCTCCCTTTGCATTGAAATTTGAGTGTTGAACCTTGCTTAGTTAAAGTTGAAAAAGAGAAATCATAATCAAGGACCCCTTCAAAGACCAGATAATTGTGAACATGCGTTCTATTAAAGTTACTGGGCGAATGTTATTCATCACAACTTTAAGAAAACCTTGAAAGAACGTTCTGAGAACATTCACTGTTAGCTGGGTAAATGCTGTAGAAGTATTATTTATTTCATTTTAACTAATGTTAACAAGTGAAACCTTATTGAATATAAACAGCTTAAGAATAAACCGGTCAACACAGGTATAGTTTCTTGTCTCTTACGCTGATTTTGCACGACATTACTGCTTATTGTAGCAAAGATGCTGAGCTAAAGCAGAGATCTGGTGGAGTCAGGAGTATCTTATAGTTGAAGTGTCTTCTGTGTGCATAAATACCATAAATTCAACTCTTGATTCTTGTATATGTTGTTCACAGATCCAAACATGGTGTGATGCAGAGAAACAGTCATGGCAGAAGGACAAAGACGACACAGAGAAAAGCCTGCTGAAAATAGAGCAGAGACTCCGAGACATTCAGTCTGTTCTCATACAAGCAAAGGTAACGAAATCTGAAGACATTCACTTAAATTCACTGTACAGACTACAAAAGTAGGTGGGCGGTCCAGAATATAAATCTTAAAATGCCTGAATGTTATCAGATTTAGTTTGTGTGATTTATGTGGACTGTTGAGTTCAAATTAATCAAAAGTAATGAAAATACCAGACTTTTTCTGATAATGAAAATGGTTCAGGAATGTGCGGCCTTAAATAATGATAAGAGCTAAAGGTTTATGAGATTTCAGACATCTTTGAGATTCTGTATTATGTGTACGGGGAAAGAACATGTTTTTGTGTGTGTGTTTTTCTAGGAAAAAAAAGAAAAAGGGATGTTGTCGATAAAGGAAGTGGAGAGAAAAAGCAAAGGAATGCATTATAATGAAACTGACGTTTTTTGTTGTAACACCACCACTTTCAAAACCAACATGACTGGGTTTCTCTTGAAAGCTGAGGAACGTAAATCTGAGCTGGAGGCGTCTTTGGATCTGTATCGTTTCTGTGAAGAGGTTGGTCAACATACATCAACAATAATTAACATGGACATTTTTCTTCTGCAATGTAACATGAGCAACTAGACCACTTGGTTCCGAGGAACATGGAAAACCACAAGGGGATTTTTAAACTGTGAACTGTGAACTTCTCCAGAAACGAATCAAATCTATAATAGACATTTCTAATTTTGCAGAGCAGTAAAATATTTAATTGGCATATTTCTCTTGGGAAAAATAAAACTTGCTTGCAAACCAAAGATATATTTGATTTGTGAGTGAATCGTTCTTTCGAGTCAATTCTTTTCAGTGAATCGGTCAAATGATTTAATAGTGCTTCTGTCTGAATCAAAAAATAATTATCACAAACAACTGGACATATACAGGAAATGTCTTTTCATTTCATCGGTTAAAGATTGTGAGAGCACCAATAATAACTGAGCAGCAAATCATCATATTAAAATGATTTCTGAAGGATCATGTGAGACTGAAGACTGGAGTAATGATGCTGAAAATTCAGCTTTGATTTTCGATTTTAACATATATTCACATAGAAACAGTTATTTTACATTGTAATAACATGTCACTGTTTTTACTGTATTGGTGAAGAGGCTTTTTTCAAAAGGTGGGGGGGTCACACTCAGTTTCAGTCAATCTCATGTCAATCTTGAGTACCTATAGACTAGTATTGCATCCTTCATATCTCCGAAAAGTCTTTTGTTTTATCATATTTATAAAAGACAGTTACGCTGTACAGAGTCTTTCAGAATAAAACCAAGCGGCTGGAGGCGTATTGTGTGGGCGGAGCTAAAGAGTCACGTTCATGTTGTTTACTTAAGGTGCACTTACGCGCCGATAGCCAACCAACAAAAGAAATTTGAAGCAGTTTTACTCGCCACCTGCGGTTCCAACGCATGACCGTGAACCTTTATCGTTGGGACCGACCCATCTTTCAGCATTAGACGATCTACAAATCCGGAGTTGAAGCATACCTTCCATAGGGGCAGCCATTGCTAACCAAGCCTTCAACCTACTGTTAGCATTCCATTGACTCCCATTCATTTTGGCGTCACTTGACAGCAAAAAACTTTACATCTGAGGCGTTTAAAGACTCCATTTGTCCATTGTTTATTTCTAAAGAAACATGACAATGTATAAAAGGCTCCATTACCTGGTATCTTACACTTACACTTGCTCCTGCTCACGTTCTCCGTCGCGGCCAGATTATGTGATTTCAGATTTGACTTTGCACAACTACTAGAAGACTTGCAACTGTCAGACAGGTTGCTCACGTCACATCTACGTCGTCAAGCTCAGTCTGAGGCTGCGCAGTACGCTCAGCCATCAGGAAGTGAGTGCTTCTAATTGACTTCACTTTTGTCCGTTGAAGTCGATGGGGTCGCTGTGTCCATTTCTTTTACTGTCTATGGTTGAAATGGGGCTTTGTTTATATAACGATCATCGCCGAAATGCAGGGAACAAATCAAAACAAAACACTAGCCCGGAAAAATAAACTCCATCCACTGTCCCCTTAATGCTGGGTTCTTTGGGAAGCTGAGCAGGGTTGCCTTGCCCTGACAACCAAAAACACACTTCTTTGGTGACAATGTTGATTTCGTGAAGTCCTGTGACCTGTGTGCAGTGCAGGCGATGACTTCCCTAAAGCTGAGCAAAGCGCGTTGATGGGCGTGTTTTTGCTCTCTCGCTCTGGTCGACGTGTGCGCGCGCCCTTCCGGGAGAAGTGCCCGTACAAGGAAATTCCGCCCTTGTTGACGTCACATAGGCCCATATTAAAAAAAAAAAGACTTTCTGAGACTTATGAGAAACCGGAAGGAGTATTTTTGGCACAGAAATACTCCATCAAACGTCCAACTTATTTTTGGAAACTTTGGCCATGTTTAACATGGGAATCCAATTTTCACTCAGAATGCATGAAATGGCACTATACCCCCCTTTAAAAAAATCCTAATTATTACAGAATTATTTTAAAAAATAATAATATACCTATATTGTGTGATATATATGCCAATACTTTCCATAATGTCCACCTCTTCTATTGCATAACTATTTAATAGTATTGAAATGACTTTTATCTTTGTTTTCCAGGCCTCATCTCTTGTTAAGGAGTGTATGGAGTATTTAGATCACATAAAGAACACAAACTCTCCCATATGTGCCTGCTTGAGTACATTGAAGGCTTTTGAGGAGCGTTTCAAAGACTTCTCCCCCCAACACTTTCAGGACAAGAGTAGCGTGCTGCTGGAGAGGCTCCCGGATGGGATATGGATGTGGAATGCGGTCTGGGCTCAATGCCGAGACATCAGACAGAGGCTTACGGAGATACTGCAGGCCTCTTATAGAAATCAAAAGCCTCTGGGAATGCCACAAAAGGAAAGTGAGGAGGCCCACTTGAAAGGTCCGACCCAGAGCATAATTAGCACTAGCCTTGGAGGAAATGAAGGCGACCCCCAAACAAACCCTGTTGGCGGCCATTTGAAGACCCGAAATAGTCATGATAATGAGACAGTGACACATTTCGAGCCTGTGAGGAGAGACACATCATCGGCGGGGCAAAATTGTGATCCGATAATGACTGAAAACACGCACAAAGAATCTGCACCAATTGAACTGCAAGGTCAGCTCAAAGAGGAAGAACGAAGTCTCAATTTCCACCAAAGTGAAGGCGAAGTTGCCACATTGCACAATGACCCGATGACAGTATTAAGGAAGTGTCCTCGGATATACTCTCACAGCGACAGTGATCTCAGAAAGCCAGGCCAGGTCAACAAGTATGACCGCTTGCCTCATTATAAAGCCCTGTTTCGCTCACATAGCGAAGGCTCTTGCTTACGATCCTCTAGTTATGTTTCTATGAGCAAAACCAATGCTGCAATCAAACACAAAGTCCATGTGCACAAGCAGACATCTGCAGCTTCCCGTCAAGAGAGTTTGTTGGTCGTTGACTCAGACAGAGCATCATGGGATGAACAGAGCTCTAGACTGTCTCACCACGACAGCTTCTGTTCGAGCGCTTCTGGACTGAACCAAAGCGACATAAATGAGAAGTTCAGCAGTGATACCAAATCTGACGACATTTCACCAGCAACACGCTCAGATAATCCAGTCCGAACGCAGGACGAGTCTGTCCGTATACTGGATAACAGCAGTACTGTACTGTGAGTCGAATGAAACCAATATACCATGCAACATTATTTTCATTCATTTGTTAATAATCTGATCTTTTGGTTTGCATCCATCAAGTTCTAATTAAAGAGAAAATAATCAAATGAGATGAAGCACTTTAATTTGTAAAGTGTTTATTTCACTAGATTATCTAAAAATATAGTTTCCATTATTAACTCAAGGTAAAATAATCATTACCACATGGTTATTAATATCCATTTAATATTATTAAAATATTTTAATATTATATTATGCAAACACATAGTTCCCATTATACATTTTATTTTATAGTTTTAATATTATTCAAATATAATTGTTCTGATATTACAGCAAAATAATATTTAATAAAAAAGTGTTGTTGTTATTATTATCTGAAAATATGGATTCCATTATAAATTAAAAATAAAATAATCAGTACCACATGATTATTTTACACAGTTTAAATATTATTAAAATATATCTGTTCTGATATTATAGTAAAATATTATTTAATAAAAAAGTTTTTATATTTTATAATGCAAACATATAGTTCCCATTATAAATCAAAATTAAAAGAGTCATTACCACATGATTATTTTATATTTTTTAAATAATATTAAAATATAACTTCTGATATTATAGTAAAATATTTAATAAAAAAAAGTTTTTGTATTATCTGAAAATACTGATTCCATTATAAAAATAAGATAATCCTTACCACATGATTATTTAATGTAGTTTACATTTTATAATATTTAATAAAATAGTTTTAATATTGTATTATCCGAAAATATGGATTTCATAATAAATTAAAAATAAAATAATCATGACCACATTATTATTATTTATTTTAGTTTAAATATTGTTAAAAAATATTTTTAACATTATAAGAAAATAATATTTAATAAAATAGTTTTAATATTATGTTATCCACAAATATGGTTTCCATTATAATTTAAAAATAAAACAATCATTACCACATTATTTAATATAGTTTTAACATGATTAAAAATAAATGTTTTTTTAATATTATAATAAAACAATATTTAATCAAATAGTTTAATATTATTTTATTCAAAAATATAGTTTCCATTAAAAAAAAAGACACACAGGTCCAGATAATTGTTTAATATAGTTTTTATATTATTAAAATAATATAGTTTTAATATTATAATAAAACAATATTTAATCAAATGAACTAAATTAACAATAAAATAAATAGATATATGTGATGTATACCATATTTATTGGAAACCATATTTTAGTATATTTAACATGCATCTGGGCAAATTTGATGATTCCTGACTAGAGTTCTTCATTTGAACTCGTATATTAGGTCATCAGTGTCTAAAACATTTCTTAAATTGAATTATACAAAATGTGTCCTGGCAGTAAATGTTGTAAGATCATTTTCCATAGATCTGTTTGTCTGTTTGTTGGTATCCTGACAGTAAACTCCAGCGCATCATGGAGGAGCTGCTTCAAACCGAGAGAGAGTATGTGCGAGCGTTGGGGTACGTCGTGGAGCACTACATCCCGCAGCTGGAGCGTCCCGACGTGCCTCAGGACCTGCGGGGACAGAGAGGAAGCATCTTTGGAAACCTGGAGAAGCTGCGAGACTTCCACCAGCATCACTTTCTTCAGGAACTGGAGCTGTGTCTGCAGGAACCCTTCAGTGTCGGACGCTGCTTCTTAAAACACGTGAGCATCGAAAAGAGTTCTACAGCCTGAGACCAGTTTTCCCTTTAAAGGTTGTTTATGTACTGCTGCTTCAAAGAACCTATACCAATACAGCTATAATGAAACAACCATACAACTAAAAAAAACATGACCAGGTTTTCACCCCAAAAATGTAGGAAATAAATAAATTATTTCTTATATTTCTTCTAAAATCTTGCATAAAGGAAATTAATCCGAAATATTTCTTCTTTTTAGGATATCATATTTAAGGATCATTAATATTTGTTTGCATCTTTTCATGACAATTAAGAACATTCCCCCCAAATTCTCATTACTGTAATGAAAAAAATAAAAACCTGATAAATGGCAAGGTATTCATACATCATTATATAAGTTGTCATACAGCCTTTAACTTATTCTGCTTTAAATAAAAAACAACAGCATCCATCATTGGGAATAATATATATATTTTTTTAATTATGAAAAGTGAAATATTTGGATGCATTACAGTAATGAGAATTTGAGGGGAAATGTTCAACTGTCAAAATTCACCCTTACAAATATAAAATATCTTGTTTTGTTTTGTTTTTTTAGAGTAACACTCAAGCACCCCGCAAACAAAAATATGTTCTAAGAATGTTTCGCTAACGTTGCCATTAAGTTATGCGAACGTTAAGGGAACATTGCATTTTATCATTCTACAAACATCATTGGAAAGTTTCTTTTGAATGTTCTCTAAATGTCCTGAAAAAAGTAGTAACATTTAAAAAATGTTAAACGAATTTTACAAAAATGTTTCAGAAAAAAACATTCCATAATGTTTTGTGCTAATATTTTGAGAACATTTTTAAAGATCAGGGGCCTCATTTATCAACGGTGCGTACACACCGATTTGTGCGTAATGAGTAAGAACAGTTTCACGCAAAGTGTGGGATTTACCAACTTGTACTTGTACGTAGAAATGTGTGTAAATATAAGCACACCTGAGCATGCTTATGCAGAGAATTTAGTGATTAGAACAGCGACACTACACATAAAAAGTATTTATAATTTTTGTCGTTTTAAACACGATGCGTAATTGGTGTCAAACCCTATAAAAGACAGCTGTGACAACTGTTGGATGCAATGATTTCCTTGGCTCCAACCTACATCCAGTTCCCTTACCGAAATCCACAACAAGCCAAAATAAAATCGGGGCTTTCAAGTAGGGTTGGGTACTGAACTCGGTACTTTTAATCAATCAAATCAATCAAATCACTTTATTGTCACACAGCCATGTACACAAGTGCAACAGCAGGTGAAATTCTTAGGTGCAGTTCCGAGCAACATAGTAGTCACGACATGACATGTACAACATTTAAAGCAGCATCGATCAGTGCCCTTAATTTTGTACCTATTTATTTAAAGTGAATCGGTAGTCGGTAGTACCGACGTAATTCGATCAGGGGAAATGTTCAACTGTCAAAATTCACCCCCATGTTTTGTTTACAAATATAAAATATCTTGTTTTTTTTTTTGTTTTTTTAGAGTAACACTCAAGCACCCCGCAAAAATATGTTCTAAAACATATTACATATAAACATATGTTCTAAAATATGTTCTAAGAATGTTTAGCTAACGTTGCCATTAAGTTATGCGAACGTTAAGGGAACATTGCATTTTATCATTCTACAAACATTGGAAAGTTTCTTTTGAATGTTCTCTAAATGTTCTGAAAAAAGTAGTAACATTTAAAAAATGTTAAACGAATGTTACTAAAATGTTTCAGAAAAAACATTCCATAATGTTTTGTGCTAATATTATGAGAACATTTTTAAAGATCAGGGGCCTCATTACTCATTACCGTCGGTACAAAATTAAGGGCACTGATCGAATTACGTCGGTACTACCGAGTACCGATTCACTTTAAATAAATAGGTACAAAATTTTGGTACCTGAGAATGCATCTGGTGATATAGACTAGTGTCTGTGAATATTAAACCGCAAAAAGACTATTTAAATACGAATCCTGCTGTAGACGCGCGGTTTACCTCACACACAAACACTCTCTCAGAATCGCGCGTGACGGTCTCATGTTTCCATCTCTGCCGTCTCATATGAGGACATGAACGCACAAATGTCCTCTCCAGAGCCACGAGAGTCACTTTATGAGCATTTTACCATTTAATTTGAGAAAAACTACCGTCATGTCACAAACACACAGAAACTCAAAGGTCTTCACGGCAAGCTGTCAAAATAAAAGTTCGCTTTAAAGCAGCACTAGGTAGGTTTTGCTCTCGGGGTCCCCCTACAGTTGGGAAACAGTATTGTCCTCTACTACTGTCGTAAACTCTGTCATCCTGCATCAGGGGATGCATCGCACGTGCATTTGTTGACATGACGCATGCGCGACGAGAATATGACGTAGCGCCGGCGTTCGGGAATCCATGAAATGCACACTTTAGTCCCATTTTGAGCACTACGCCGAGACCAAAAGCACGATCAATGTAGAATTCAACAGCTTAGATACGGCGCGTCTTCCTCTGCTTGTAAACACATCTCCTCCTCGCTTCTGGGTCATGTGTCCAAACGCCGGATCTGCGTAATATTCTCGCGCATGCGTCATGGTGCTTCATGAGTTCACGGCAGAGGCCAAAGTTCGTGTTGAATAAAGTCGTTATTTTGATTTTTTTTTGCGCACAAAAACTATTGTCGTCGCTTTGTAAAATTATTGTAGAGCCACTGTAGTGAGATGGACTTTGTAACGACGTTTTTAGTGCCTTTTATGGGTCTTGTGAGTGTAAATGTACTGAATCCCTATGGAGGGCTTGCTGAGGCCTTTCTCAGCCATCAGCTTTCAACAAAAATATCTTCATTTGTGTTCCGAAGATGAACGGAGGTCTTACGGGTGTCGAACGACATGAGGGTGAGTAATTAATGACAGAATTTTCATTTTTGGGTGAACTATCCCTTTAAGGAAGTGGGGGTGATGGTGGAAGTGACGTATATGCCGTAAAGCAGTCGAATTTTGTAGTTCTTTTTTTTCTCGGGTTACTACCCGAAACCCGAAGTTTAAAAGTACGATTAAAAATGATACAGACCCTGTCAGGCTATGGCAGACGTGCCATTCAACCTATATGTATCATCACAAGAGTCTTGAAAATATATTATGAAGGTTGAAAAGTTACCTAGTGCTGCTTTAATATATTACTGTTGTACAGTAGAATTTAGATATGTCTCAATGTAATAATAATACTAACACTAATGTAATAATGTTTTATGTAATAAATAAAAAATTGTCTTCATGTTTTCATGTTAACCGTATAAAGCTCAGTTTTTGGACAAAAAAAGTTTAAATAAATATAAATATAAATTAAATTAATGTCTTATGTCTTCATTTGATTACCAGAAAATACATAATATACTTTGTGGGAAATCTTTTCATAGAAATGAAATAAAAAAAAAATCAGGTATTTTCACTGATGCGAATTTCACGCATTTCAGGTACCGGAACCGATACCGGTTAAAATGTGAACATTACCCAACCCTACTTTCAAGCTATCGCTAGATTCCCCAAAAATCATTGGAGCCATAGACTGCACCCACATCGCCATAAAAGCACCATCAACCAACAAATTGTATGATGTACATAGAAAAGGGTTTCATTCTGTTAATGTGCAAATCATTTGTGATGCAAATTTGTTGTTGTTAAACGTCATTGCGCGACTCATTCTGTGTTTGTGAAGTTCCTCTTCTTTGCTCTCTTTGCTATTATTGCGGTGAGGAAAAAACACAATCACGTGATTTTTAAAGGGAAGTGTTATCACCATATATGGTTCATTTGAGGCGTTTCCGAATGCTAATGACCATGAACGTGAACGAGCGTGGTACTTATGTGGGATTTATCATCAATGATTGCTTACTCATGTGCGTAAGAACTGTACGCGCACATTTGATAAATGCGGATTTTATTTTAGGCACATTCTAAATTTCATTCGTAGGACAAAATATTGAACCTTTTCTACGCACTGTTGATAAATGAGGGCCCTGATAACTTTGAACAAACATTCTATTAATGTTACTGGAAGAAAGTTTGTTCATTGCATTGAGAGAACCTTGTCAGAACGTTCCCTGTTAGCTGGGTATCACCTAAGAGAGAGACACGTTAATGTCTTTACACAAACAATCTGAAAGCACATGCAAAAAGCCCACTGTGTGCTCCAGTGATTCTAACATTTTGTCTGTCAAATTCAGAAAGAAAACTTCGGCCTGTACGCATTATACAGCAAGAACAAGCCACGCTCTGAGAGGCTGCTCATTGATCACGGGAAGGAGTTCTTTAAGGTGAGTCCTCCATTTGCTTTCTTTCATATGTGACACACATTTGATATCTTAGGCAAACACATCTGAATTTGAAAGTACACATGTTCTACATTAAGAGACATTCCAACATGGCTACTAAAACAACACTTTTTTTACGCAGTGTAAGAAAAAATCACATTGAAGATCCCACTTATGTTTCCATCCACCTATTTTTGGGGGCATTTTGAGATATTGCATAATAAACGCTGGATAGAAACAACAAAGGATGCACAGAAATGTTTAAAACTCGCATAAAAAACTTAAAGGCACAGTATGTAAGATTTTGGGATTAAAATATCCAAAAACCACTAGAACAATGTTATATATTTTGTTGACTTGGTTACTTACAGTATCCCAAATGTTTCCAAGAATGTTTAAATCCAGAAAAAATAAGCAATTTTAACCAAGACGTGTCTGTGCGTTGCCGTGGAAACACCACAGACACTTTAATATATTATGTGTTTTATTAGACAGGTGAGCAACTGTTTGGATACATTCATCATTCACAGAAAACTAATCATTGTTATACAGCTCAAACAATTCGTCTAGCTTTCTGCAGTGTGAACAAGTGTCTCATAGTAGCCGATGAGCGAACGCACAGAGTAGCAATATAACATATAACACTTTAAACACACTCAAATGTATCTAATATGATAAAACAACGCTGAGTTACCTCACAAAGACATGAGCGGAAGAAGCGGAAGTGTCGTCTGAGGCATAATAAAAGCCCCTCGAAATCAAGGTGTCATCAAGCTACACCTTTGTTTTGAGAAGACGACCTCTAGCGGTGAAAATTACATATTGTGCCTTTAAACAAAATGTTTTAAATGTACATAGACCTCTCAAAAGATCAAGGCAAATTTGATTTCTCATGTCATTAAAACTTTATTACAAATACAATAGAATCAATTTATGAATTAAATATTCTATGACCCTTAAAACTTTGTAAGCATGTGTATGTATCTAAAATACTACGTACATAAAGCACCAGTAGAAGTTCATTCCTGTTGCAAAATAATAGGGATTTTCCTGTGAGATTATCAAAGAGTTTATTTGGTATTGCGATATTTCACACTTATGATAAAAACTAAAGGAATGCGCTGGAACAGGCCTTGTCCGGGTTGTATTGGGAAATTTTGTTCTGCTAAAAAAATCTGTCCGGTAAAGCTTTCATTTGTCAGAAATGTGATTGTTCTTGGAATGAGCAGCATTAAACATGATTAGTGCGAAATACATATCAGAAGACGCCGTCTGTGTAATAAATGTGCACTTTTCCAGATGTGTACATAAGGGTTACTATAGTTAACTGAAACTAAAACCATTGTTGTTGCTTGAAATAAAATAAATGTTAACTGAAATAAAACTTTCATTTAGTTTAACTTGATGTGCTAAAATAACTAACTGAAATAAAAAATAAATAAAAACTACTCAGACATTAAAATAACAAAACAAAACGACTAAAATGGAAATATAGAAACATTCAAAATATTAAATAAAACTATAGTAGTGTCTCAATGATAACTGCTGTTCATAAAATGTCCTCTTTTGGACCATTGTTCATGAGTTTAATAATTGCATTCAGTACCTGATGAATAAGTTCTTTGAGAGGATTAATTCCAGTGATATAATGTGTTTTGCAGCAGAAGCAGCAGCTGTTGTGTGATAAGATGGATCTGTCGTCGTATCTGCTGAAGCCCGTGCAGCGCATCAGTAAGTACAGCCTGCTGCTGCAGGAGCTGCTGCGGGAGTGTGAGTGTGAGTCCGGAGCCCATGCGGCCCGTGAGCAACTGGAGATACAGACTGCGCTGGACATCATCCAGTTTCAGCTTCGCCACGGCAACAATCTCCTCGCCATGGACGACATTCAGGACTGTGATGTGAGTGAGACAGTCTTGTTATTCTTAACTAAAACTACAACTATTCAAAATTGTTTTCCTTAATTGAAATAAAGCTGAAATATACACTACCACATACTCTACCACATGCACATAAATAAAAAAAATGTTTTTGAACTTCTGTTCACCAAGGCTGCATTTATTTGATCATAAATACAGTAAAAACAGTAATATTGTGGAATATTATTACAATTTAAAATAGCTGTTTTCTATGTGAATATATTGTAAAATGTCATTTATTCCTGTGATGCAGAGCTGCATTTTCAACATCAATCTTTGGATTCTTTGATGAATAGAAAGTTCTAAAAAGCTGCATTAATTTGAAACACAGATATATATAATACGTTGGAAAATAAAGGTTCCAAAGGCAGTTTTCACAGTGATGCCATAGAAGAACCATTTTTGGTTTCTGTAAGAACCTTTCAGTGAACAGTTCTTAAAAGAGCCCATTTTCCACTATAAAGAACCTTTAGTGCAATGGATGTTGAAAGTTTTTCATGGAACCATCAATGTCCATAAAGAACCTTAATTGTTCAGTGTTCTGTCACTTTTGATTCATTTAATGCATCCTTGCTGAATAAAATGTTTAATTTCTTTTTTTTTTTTAAACCCAAAAACTTACTGACCCCAAACATGTGAATGGTAGTGTAAATAATACAAATTTAAAAATTAGAAATGCTGCAACTAACTGAATTAAATAAGTTGAAGCTAATGTATCTTTTTGAATTGAAGCTAAATAGAAATATTTAAAAAATGAATCAAAAGGATTAATGCACATAACAAAATTACTACAACTTAAACTAAAAGAAAGATGCTTGATATAAAAAATAAGCTCAATTATAATTATAATAAACACTATAATGTTTATAAAAAGTACTATAATGGTATATTACTTTCACTTTCCTTTAATCCCTCCCTATTCTTGCTTAATGCTAAGCAATTTTGAGCACTTTTTGTTCCTCTTCGCTATGAATCGCTTGCTGCTGTATTCCTTTGTAAGTCGCTTTGGATAAAAACGTCTGCAAAATAAATCAATGAAAATGGTATATAATACTAAAATAACACTAGTGTGAGAAAGATGAGATTACAACATCTCAGAAAGCCCCAAAATCCATTTTAGCTTACAGAACTAGAATTAAAGAAGCATGTTATGACAAACGTCACTATTGCTGTTGCACTTATTGAGGATTAGTGATTTGAACAAAAGACTGCATTAAACTTCAGTGTGTAAAATGTTGAGAAGAGGTGCTGTTTCTTTACTGATCAGACTCAAGATTTCTATCTGCTTGATGATAAAATCCCACAGACTTGCAGTGAAGAAGCGACCCGAGTCAAATCTAGAGACCGGAATATCACACAGACTAGAGCATTGATTCAGTATCACTGTGGGCCCTAGGACCGAATTCACTTTTGCTAGTTTAACAACAGAAAAAATGGTTGGTACGCCAGGTGCATGGTCCAAAAGGGTTGTGCCTTGTCTCTTAATGAGTCATGGGTGTGTTTTGGGGCGTAACGCGCCATAAACCAATCAGAGTCTCATCTCCCATTCCCTTTAAAAGCCAATTGCGCTTGCACCATGGAGGATTCGCTATTTGCATGGTGGAATTTGCAAACGGAAAGACTGAATGCTTCTCCAGAGAGGAATCCTTTTATTTTTAATATTAAAAAATGTTTGTGCGCTGCTGCGCATCCCTGTTTGTGTAATAAGCAGAGTGTACATGCGTTGTGCACCCGCCTATAGGTGCATATTACTAATACACCCTTTAAATAACACAAAAAATACTGTGCTAATACTTGACTTTAGACCAGGTTTTTGTTGGTCAATGGCGCAGTCGTTTTCAGTTCCTCAAAATATCAACAAGCCAACAATGTGCCTGAACACACCTCGTTTTCAGACCAGCGCGCCCATGGCCGAACAGATGGGCGCGAGTGCATTTGCTATTTAAACAACGTGCCACTGGACGTGAAAATGATAACTACGTCGGGCTGAAACTAGCAAAAAACACTTTCCTGGCGGAACATTGCGCCAGGTGTATGATAGGGCCCTATATTTCAATGGTCTTTACTTTAGACATTCTACTAACTATAAGTAACATTGCAACTACATGTCGACTAACTCTCATTAGAGCTTTAGTAAACTGTCTGCTAATACTTTATTTTGAGGCTCCCCAACAGACATTCTACTGTCTACTTATTACACAAACCCTAAGCAACACCTAACCCTAACCTAACAGTCTACTAATACTCCAATGAGAGTTAGTTGACATGTAGTTGCAAAGTTACTTATATTTAGTAGAATGTCTAAAGTGGACCATCAATATAAAGTGTAACCGTCGATTATTTTGGCCAGTAACCACCCAGAACACACTAGCTACTGCATAGAAATACCTAAATCCACTAAAACATCTCAGAAACACCATAGCAAGCACAAACACCACTCATCATTTATTTTGTTGTCATCATATGTGTTTGTCTGGCTATCACCAGACCAAGCTCAGTTTAAGATTGAACATTGTTCTTGGGAGTCTGCTATGCATTTTCTACTGCACAAGAGGCGTGATCAACGAGCATAGTTCAAATGACTCTGTACGCAATTGGATAGTCCTTCAACCAATCAGACCACAAGAGGCGTGATCAACGGGAACGACCCATCGCTTCTCTATCCGTCATCGTGTTAAACCCGCCAATAGCGCGCCAGGTGGATAAGCCACTCTGTGATTGGTTCCCGCAAATGTGTAACAGAAGCAGTAGAAATGAATGTACAGGTTTCCAGACTGAGTTGCAGGGCGAAATCAAATCGCCGGCAGATCATACGTGTTACATAAGTCTACATATATGTTGTTTTGCATAACAAGACAAATATATTTGTCTGTAAGCTAAATGTTGACTAAAATAAAGAGCATATTTTTGTAGAACAGGATGATCAGGCATGAGGTGAAGGCGAGTTTTGCCCACATCACACACTGTCTGTAATTAGAAAGATAAATACCGGTACCTACATATTTCATGCATTTATTTTCAGACGGCATGCTTTAAAAAGAAAAGAAGCCCAGTGGGTAGAGAGGATAAAAGATAACTTGTAGGTCTACTAGACTCCCTCCACCTGCACAGAGATCAGTTACCGTACACTTATGTAATGTGAAACTCTTTTTAGAAAGCCTCTATCACTACAAAGAATTGCCAAAAATATGATCATTTTCAAGCAGGTCAGCTTGTGGCTTGAGGGGGAAATTGTGCCATTATCAGGCCGGCCTGTTTAGGGTGCTTTCACACCTGCCTCTTTTAGTTTGGTTGAATCATACTAGAGTTCGTTTTCTCCTTTGGTGCGGTTCGTTTGGTCAGGTGTGAAAGCAGCGATCGCACTCAGGTGCGCACCAAAAGCGCACCAAACAAACCGCTCCAGAGTTCGCTTCAAAGCGTACCGTGACCACCTCTTCAAGGAGGTGAATTCAAATTCTGTACTTTTTCAGAAGATGTGTAATAGCGCCCCCTATTGTATAACAAGTATATAATGAAAACACGGATTGCCGGACAATTCTGTCAATGGCCATGAAAGAGTTAAAATAGCTGTTTTATGTGTGAATATATTGTTAAACTGTAATTTACTACTTTTCAAAGCTGAATTTTCAGCATCAGTGTCACATGATCGTTCAGAAATCATTCTAATATGACGATTTGCTGCTCAATTATTATCAGTTATTATTGGTGCTTAATTATTAATAATGGTTTTTATCATTATCAATGTTGAAAACTGTTTTTGCTGCTTAATATGTTTGTGGAAACATAAATTATTCCAGGATTCTTTGATTTAATAGAAATTTCAATTGAACATCATTTATTTGAAATATAAATCTTTGTCTTTACTGTAGTGTTGTAGTCAAGACCACCTAAACCGAGACCAAGTCGAGACCAAGACCAGCGTGTGCCGAGACCAAGACAAGACCAAGACTTTGTGGTGTTGAGACCAAGACAAGACCAAGACCAAGACAGGGCGAGACCGAGTCAAGACCAAGACCAGACCAGCACTCCTTAAATTCATCTAAAAGATCCATATCTAGTGTCTGAGAAATGACTTATATTGAATACGGTAATTAAATACAATTAGAATAGTAAGACACTATAGCGCTGTTACCAATCAAATCACTACCAATAAAATTCATGGCACAGAAGTTGCATCTGAATTGATACGATTACACCTGCATAAATAATGTTCAGATTAATTTAACATTAAAACATTAACATTATTTAACCGTCACAGAATCCTTTATTCAACCGATTTGTTCAAAGCAACCGATTCTTTTAATAACCAAACGCTGCCGAATTAGCAAAGACACAGTTTAAAATGTAATTTAATATTAACTTCTTGTTTATAGAATGTTTGTATAAATCAATATCATTTGCAATCACGCTAATATATTCATGAAAACAGCTCTCTTGCTATTGCGATATTGCTTAATTCTATTCTATGTTATATAAAAAAACAATCTCAGAATTTTGTGGGCATTTTTATATAAATTTTTGCACATTTCTGAGACAATTATGCATTGATTTTGAACCCGGCAGCATAGTAACAAAATAAATCACATTACAAAGAAGTAAGCTGTAAGTTTTACATCAAATCACATTAATGATATTAAATCAGACAATGCACCGGAAATTTAGTGATATCCTTGCAGTTGTGGTCTTGACTGGTCTTGAGATAAAATCCCGAGTCCTTTAAGTCCGAGACCAAGACAAGACCGAGGAGAAATGCAGTCGAGACCGAGACAAGACCAAGACCATCAAAAAATGGTCTTAAGACCGGTCTCGAGACCAAGACCGGTCTCGAGTACTACAACACTACTTTACTGTCACTTTTAATCAATGTAGTGCATCTTTGCGGAGTAAAATAACAAGAAATAAATATTCCCAAAAGCTTTTGTATATCACGGTTTCCACAAAATAAATAAAGCAGCACAACATTGATAATAGTGAACAGTTTAGTCGCCATTTCATGGTGGCACGCCATGTTTCTACAGTAGCCCTAAAGGGACAAACTGCTCTACAGAGTTCTAACTACTCTCTGCTCTCTTAGACGACAATATTTTTGTCCTGTGTCAGCCACCGTAGCTGTTCTATGTGCTTTGAAATGGAAGGGTGAGTGTTGGGCAGTTGCAATTCACAACCTCACCACTAGATGTCGCTAAAATGTACACAGTGCACCTTTAAATGTAGGCCCGGTTTGGAGGTTGAATTTGGTCCATTAGTGCGAAAGCGTTGTTGATTTGTTCATGTCTGTGACTGTGCAGGTGAATCTGAAGGAACAGGGCCAGCTGATCCGTCAGGATGAGTTCCTGTTGACCTTCAGGAAGAAGAAATGCTACCGTCACATTTTTCTCTTCCAAGATCTCATACTCTTCAGCAAGACGCGCAGAACTGACATTGGGAACGACACATACATCTACAAACAATCCTTCAAGGTAAACCACCGCATGAACCGTCAGTTAACAGGACGAGCTGGTTTTTTTTATTTGACGTCTCTTCTGTCCTCTCTCAGACTTCAGACGTTGGTATGACCCATAACTCTGGGGATAGCGGCCTGTGCTTTGAGATCTGGTTTCGAAGAAGGAAGTCACAGGACACGTACGTACTCCAGGCACAGAGTCGAGAAGTGAAGGAAAACTGGACCAGAGACCTGGAGAGGATTCTGTGGGAACAAGCCGTTCACAATAGAGGCGAGCAGAACAGATTTTCAGATTTCAGACTAATATTAAATTATAACTAGTATAATAAAATTACAATTATATCAAATTAATCCTTCCTCCCTCCCATCCATCCATCCATTATCCATCCATCCTACCTTCCTTCAATTCCTTCCTCCTATCCTTCCATCCAACCAATCATCCAACCATCCATCCACCCACCCATCCATCCATCCATCCACCCATCCATTATTCCATCCAACCAATCATCCAACCATCCATCCATCCACCCATCCATCCATTATTCCATCCATCCATCCAACCAACCAATCATCCATCCATCCATCCATCCAACCATCCATCCATTCAACCATCCACCCATCCATCCATTATTCCATCCATCCATCCATCCATCCAACCAATCATCCATCCATCCACCCATCCATCCATTATTCCATCCATCCATCCATCCATCCAACCAATCATCCATCCACCCACCCATCCATCCATTATTCCATCCATCCATCCACTATTCCATCCATCCATCCAACCAATCATTCAACCATCCATCCATCCAATCATCCATCCTTCCTTCCTCCTATCCTCCCTCCCATCCATCCATCCATTCATCCATCCTTCCTTCCTTCCTTCCTTCCTTCCTTCCTTCCTTCCTTCCTTCCTTCCTTCCTTCCTTCCTTCCTTCCTTCCTTCCTTCCTTCCTTCCTTCCTTCCTTCCTCCTATCCATCCATCCATCCATTCATCCATCCTTCCTTCCTTCCTTCCTTCCTCCTATCCATCCATTCATCCATCCTTGCTTCCTTCCTTCCTTGGGATTTTGTTTTTTTAAAAAGTTCAATTAAACAATCAAAATATGAGGAAAATATATTTCCTCTTATCCATCCATCCATCCATCCATCCAACCAATCATCATATCATCCATCCATTCAACCATCCATCCATCCATCAACCCATCCATCCATCCAACCAATCATATATCCATCCACCCACCCATGCATCCATCCATCCAACCAACCAATCATTCATTCAACTATTCCATCCATCCAACATTCATCCATCCATCCATCCAATTATCCATCCTTCCTTACTCCTATCCTCCCATCCATCCATCCATTCGTCCATCCTTGCTTCCTTTCTTCCTTCCTTCATTCCTTCCTAGTGATTTAGTTTTTTTTTTAGTTCAAAAATATGAGGAAAATATATTTCCTCTTATCCATCCATCCTTGCTTCCTTCCTTCCTTCCAAAAGTGATAAAAAAAGTTTGATTAAACAATCAAAATATGATATATATATAATATTTGAATACTTTAAATGTGAACGAAAAATTTTTTTGGGGGAAATCCAAACGTCTTCAGTTAAAAGTGAGTTTTCAATCTGAAAAGGGATTGAAGTTGATCTAGGTTCACGGTAAAACTTTGATTTAATGCGTGTTTAAGATTAATTCTCATTGGTGCAACGTGCAATTACTGACATTGAGGAATGTGGTAAGGAGTGATAGAGAAAGATAAATGACAGAATCTGAACTCCCATTCACAGCTGCACACATTTATTCATGATTCGACATGCATTTCCCAAAAATATGTTTCCTATAGATGTTTTGCATCTGCTGCTGTTTGTTACTGTAATAAATTAAGATGATTTGTATCTTAAAACATTGTGGCCTGGTCTCACAGATAGGGTTTAGATTAAGTATTAATTAGTAATAGCTTTTATAAACATGCCTTAGAAATAATCATTACTGGTGTGGGGTCATATAAGAAAGTGAGAATGGAATGACCCATGTATTAGTAATAACCCCATAAAGCTGAGGGTCTGTGCTCCTCTTCACACAGAGATCCGTATGCAGGAGAGGGTGTTCATGGGAATCGGACATAAACCCTTCATGGATATCCAGCCCAGTGAGATGGCCATCAACGACCGAGCCATCAACTATGCTCTGACAGGACGAGGTAAAACACCAGTCATAGTTAAACTCTCACCATAACCAAACTTTGGCTAGTCTTATTTAACTCTGTGTAATATTGTAGGTGGCGTTCCTGTGCTCCGGTTGAATTCTGTTGGCTCGGCCAGCTGTACGTCCTCCTCAGGAAGCCACTCGTCTTCCTCGTCTGGGTGGGGATCCCCGTCTCCCATGGGCCGGCTGATCGGTCCTGGCGGTGGAGATGTTGTCCGGTACGAACACGGGACTTCAGGGATCCTGGAGGAAGATGATTTAGACCAGGAGAGTGGAAACCAGAGTGCACTTGGTACGTCCTTCTTCACAAAGTCTATTTTGAAAGTAGTTCACTCAAAAATGTAATGTTGAATTTGAAATGGTCTTAAATTTGTGATCACTAGAAGTGCAATTTAAAATGTACCTTATTTCATAATTCATATTTTGGTCTTAAATTCCATTCTTCCATCCATTCTTCCTTCCTTCCTTCGTCCCATCCATCCATCCTTCCTTCCTTCCTTCCTTCCTTCCTTCCTTCCTTCCTTCCTTCCTTCCTTCCTCCCATCCATCCATCCATCCATCCTTGCTTCCATTAAACTATCAAAATACGAGGAACATATATTTCCTCATATCCTTCCTTCCTTCGTTCCTTTCTCCTTTCTTCTTTCCTCCATCCTTCCATTCTTCCTTCCTTCCATCCATTCTTCCTTCCTTCCTCCCATCCATCCATTCTTCTTTCCTTCCATCCATCCATCCATCCATCCTTTCTTCCTTCCTTCCTCCCATCCATCCATCCATCCTTTCTTCCTTCCTCCCATCCATCCATCCATGCTTCCATTAAACTATCAAAATACGAGGAACATATATTTCCTCATATTTTTCCTTCCTTCCTTCCTTCCTTCCTTCCTTCCTTCCTTCCTTCCTTCCTTCCTTCCTTCCTTCCTTCCTTCCTTCCTTCCTCCCATCCATTCTTCCATCCATCCATCCATCCATCCTTTCTTCCTTCCTTCCTCCCATCCATCCATCCATCCTTTCTTCCTTCCTCCCATCCATCCATCCATGCTTCCATTAAACTATCAAAATACGAGGAACATATATTTCCTCATATTTTTCCTTCCTTCCTTCCTTCCTTCCTTCCTTCCTTCCTTCCTTCCTTCCTTCCTTCCTTCCTTCCTTCCTTCCTTCCTTCCTCCCATCCATTCTTCCTTCCATCCATCCATCCATTCTTCCTTCCTTCCTTCCTTAATTCCTTCCTTCCGTCCTTCCTCCCATCCATCCTTGCTTCCATTAAACTATCAAAATACAAGGAACATATTCCTCATATCCTTCCTTCCTCCCATCCTCCTAGTGGCCAAAAGTGATTTATTTTATAAGTTCGATTAAACAATAAAAATAAGAGGTAAATATATATATATATTTTTTTTTATATTTTAAATTTGAAGGGAAAACCCAAACTTGGTGAAGGTATTTATCTGACAAAATTAGTTGGCAAAAAAGGCAAACTACAGCTTTTATTTTAGAATGCAAAAAATACATAGTAAATCAAAAAGCTAACAGGAAAAAGCATGCATTGACTACAACATAATCAGCAATTTATATTACGTTGGTTCTCTCTCTCTCTCACCAACTCCTCTTATTATTCCACTTCTCTAACCGGTCACCTGTTGCTTCTCACCATCCAGTCACCGTCCTCATACATACAGTACATTTAAGTCCCACCATACATTTGTTCTTGTTTATCTGTTTCATATATCAGGTAAGGGAATTAAAATGATTAAAATTGATTGTGAGTTTTTGTCATCTGCAAACTTATGGAAATTATGTATATTTTAATGTTCTGTCACATAAAAAAGCAAAACCCAGGAGCACATATTGAATTATATATTTCTAATTGCATGTTTAAATGTGTTGTGTTTCAGTGGAGAGTTCAGAGTCCTCAGGAGAAAGTGTGAGCTGCTTCAGCAGTTCTGGCCACAGCTGCCCATCTGTGATTGGTGGAGACTGTGAACACGCCCCATCCCAGGTGCCCATCATTGGCCTGAAAAAACAGGAATGCAACATTAAACCCACTAACCTACCAGGCCAAACCAGGGACCAGCCATGCTCTAAAGTACGGACATACAACTTCATCCGCTTTATTATCTCCGAAGCTTTGTAAATTTTGTAAAACATTACAGTTTTTGACAGCTGTGTTAATATTTGGCATATTCTGGTTATTAATATTTTCATTTCCTCTTTGTCCTTCACAGGTTCAAGAGACAGGCATCATAGGAAAGTCCACTGAAGTATAGCCAATCCTGTATGTTTATACTGTAATCATGCATTATACCTATGGAACACTATCAACCCTGTGAACTCTAAAATAAAGTTTATTTTTATTTATTTATTTCGGTGAACATTGGTTCATTCAACTAACTCTTAATGGTTAAACCTACAAACCTTTGTTTTACTGTTTTTTTTTTTCACTCATTCTTCTGTTTCTAATTGTAGAGGCAATAAAACACAAACAGATGTGTAATCTTTAAAGAAAGTGCTTTGATAAAATAAATGTCTGGTTTTCTTGAAATAATGTGACTGGTTCTCAGTGGAATGATTCTACACAAATTGTTTTAAAGTGTGACATGCTACAGCTGCAGAAATGGATGGGCCCGTTGTGGTTTTGACACTTTTAGAACAAAGACAGCAAAGCAAACGTTTTCCAAAATACCATATCTTACTTCTTACAAACACTAACCTTTAAAGGATTAGTTCACTTCAAAATTTCCTGATATTTTACTCACCCCCATCTCATCCAAGATGTTAATTTCTTTCTTCAGTCGAAAATACTTTTTTTTTAGGAAAACATTCCAGGATTTTTCTCCACATCATTTTCAATGGGAACCAAAATGTTGAAGGCCCAAATCAATGCAGTTTCAAAAGTTGGAGATGGAGTGTTTTTTGGTAAAGGGCGTTTGTATTAGTCCTCGCGCGTTCGCTTGGGGCGATACTTCCGCCTACGTCTAGCGTGACCTTTCCGGCGTGATTACGCAATCCGTGGCGAGCCGCAGAGCAGCGCAAGATGAGCAATTTAGGTTAAAAAGGATAGGATT